>CAXHKU010000667.1:0-118603 GCA_964017125.1 Flabesymbios commensalis
CAATACATACACATTGTCTAACTAATGTGCAGTATATATAGGTTCAACGCAGAGTACTCAATACATACACATTGTCTAACTAATGTGCAGTATATATAGGGCCAATACATACACATTGTCTAACTAATGTGCAGTATATATAGGGCCAATACATACACATTGTCTAACTAATGTGCAGTATATATAGGGCCAATACATACACATTGTCTAACTAATGTGCAGTATATATAGGGCCAATACATACACATTGTCTAACTAATGTGCAGTATATATAGGGCCAATACATACACATTGTCTATCTAATGTGCAGTATATATAGGGCCAATACATACACATTGTCTAGCTAATGTGCAGTATATATAGGGCCAATACATACACATTGTCTAACTAATGTGCAGTATATATAGGGCCAATACATACACATTGTCTAACTAATGTGCAGTATATATAGGGCCAATACATACACATTGTCTAACTAATGTGCAGTATATATAGGGCCAATACATACACATTGTCTAACTAATGTGCAGTATATATAGGGCCAATACATACACATTGTCTAGCTAATGTGCAGTATATATAGGGCAAATACATACACATTGTCTAACTAATGTGCAGTATATATAGGGCCAATACATACACATTGTCTAACTAATGTGCAGTATATATAGGGCCAATACATACACATTGTCTAACTAATGTGCAGTATATATAGGGCCAATACATACACATTGTCTAACTAATGTGCAGTATATATAGGGCCAATACATACACATTGTTTATCTAATGTGCAGTATATATAGGGCCAATACATACACATTGTCTAGCTAATGTGCAGTATATATAGGGTCAATACATACACATTGTCTAACTAATGTGCAGTATATATAGGGCCAATACATACACATTGTCTAACTAATGTGCAGTATATATAGGGCCAATACATACACATTGTCTAACTAATGTGCAGTATATATAGGGTCTATGCATACACATTGTCTAACTAATGTGCAGTATATATAGGGCCAATACATACACATTGTCTAACTAATGTGCAGTATATATGGGGCCAATACATACACATTGTCTAACTAATGTGCAGTATATATAGGGCCAATACATACACATTGTCTAACTAATGTGCAGTATATATAGGGTCTATGCATACACATTGTCTAACTAATGTGCAGTATATATAGGGCCAATACATACACATTGTCTAACTAATGTGCAGTATATATAGGGCCAATACATACACATTGTCTAACTAATGTGCAGTATATATAGGGCCAATACATACACATTGTCTAACTAATGTGCAGTATATATAGGGCCAATACATACACATTGTCTAACTAATGTGCAGTATATATAGGGCCAATACATACACATTGTCTATCTAATGTGCAGTATATATAGGGCCAATACATACACATTGTCTAGCTAATGTGCAGTATATATAGGGCCAATACATACACATTGTCTAACTAATGTGCAGTATATATAGGGCCAATACATACACATTGTCTAACTAATGTGCAGTATATATAGGGCCAATACATACACATTGTCTAACTAATGTGCAGTATATATAGGGCCAATACATACACATTGTCTAACTAATGTGCAGTATATATAGGGCCAATACATACACATTGTCTAACTAATGTGCAGTATATATAGGGCCAATACATACACATTGTCTAACTAATGTGCAGTATATATAGGGCCAATACATACACATTGTCTAACTAATGTGCAGTATATATAGGGCCAATACATACACATTGTCTAACTAATGTGCAGTATATATAGGGCCAATACATACACATTGTCTATCTAATGTGCAGTATATATAGGGCCAATACATACACATTGTCTAGCTAATGTGCAGTATATATAGGGCCAATACATACACATTGTCTAACTAATGTGCAGTATATATAGGGCCAATACATACACATTGTCTAACTAATGTGCAGTATATATAGGGCCAATACATACACATTGTCTAACTAATGTGCAGTATATATAGGGCCAATACATACACATTGTCTAACTAATGTGCAGTATATATAGGGCCAATACATACACATTGTCTAACTAATGTGCAGTATATATAGGGCCAATACATACACATTGTCTATCTAATGTGCAGTATATATAGGGCCAATACATACACATTGTCTAGCTAATGTGCAGTATATATAGGGCCAATACATACACATTGTCTAACTAATGTGCAGTATATATAGGGCCAATACATACACATTGTCTAACTAATGTGCAGTATATATAGGGCCAATACATACACATTGTCTAACTAATGTGCAGTATATATAGGGCCAATACATACACATTGTCTAACTAATGTGCAGTATATATAGGGCCAATACATACACATTGTCTAACTAATGTGCAGTATATATAGGGCCAATACATACACATTGTCTAACTAATGTGCAGTATATATAGGGTCTATGCATACACATTGTCTAACTAATGTGCAGTATATATAGGGCCAATACATACACATTGTCTAACTAATGTGCAGTATATATAGGGCCAATAAATACACATTGTATAGTGTGCTGTATATATAGGGCCTATACATACACATTGTCTATCTAATGTGCAGTATATATAGGGCCTATACATACACATTGTCTAACTAATGTGCTGTATATATAGGGTCTATGCATACACATTGTCTAACTAATGTGCAGTATATATAGGGCCAATACATACACATTGTCTAACTAATGTGCAGTATATATGGGGCCAATACATACACATTGTCTAACTAATGTGCAGTATATATAGGGCCAATACATACACATTGTCTAACTAATGTGCAGTATATATAGGGTCTATGCATACACATTGTCTAACTAATGTGCAGTATATATAGGGCCAATACATACACATTGTCTAACTAATGTGCAGTATATATAGGGCCAATACATACACATTGTCTAACTAATGTGCAGTATATATAGGGCCAATACATACACATTGTCTAACTAATGTGCAGTATATATAGGGCCAATACATACACATTGTCTAACTAATGTGCAGTATATATAGGGCCAATACATACACATTGTCTATCTAATGTGCAGTATATATAGGGCCAATACATACACATTGTCTAGCTAATGTGCAGTATATATAGGGCCATTACATACACATTGTCTAACTAATGTGCAGTATATATAGGGCCAATACATACACATTGTCTAACTAATGTGCAGTATATATAGGGCCAATACATACACATTGTCTAACTAATGTGCAGTATATATAGGGCCAATACATACACATTGTCTAACTAATGTGCAGTATATATAGGGCCAATACATACACATTGTCTAACTAATGTGCAGTATATATAGGGCCTATACATACACATTGTCTAGTGTGCTGTATATATAGGGCCTATACATACACATTTTTGGTTAGGTGTAAAATGTGCGCGCTTTTCTTTCGGCTCAGGAAAATTGTATGTATCTCACAGTTTTGCCCAATGAGTTTTTAAATTTAGAGCTATATCAATATATTTGATATCAATAGAAAGCTACTGGCACAGGTCTTCACATGGATGTAAAATATTTTGTGTCTGAGCATTTAAGTGGGTATTTTACCCTAATTTGACTTTTTTCATACTGTTTCAGTAAATAGTCAAAATCCTTTTCTCAGCTGATTTTTGTGTATAAATTTTGTTTTAGTTTTGATTCAAACATGTTCTAGAACTATTGTTGACTTAAAATAAGCCCATTTGGAATAGAAATAATGAGTTATGTGAACATATTAAATGCTTTTTTGGTTAGACGTAAAATTTGCGCGCTTTTCTTTGGGCTCAAGAAAACTGTATGTATCTCACAGTTTTGCCCAATGAGAAGTCACATTTTGAGCTATATCAATATATTTGATATCAATTGAAAGCTACCGGCACAGGCTACGGATGTAAAAAATGTTGTGTCTAATCTTTAATGATATGCATTATTCTAATCTAAAATCTCACTATAGGTGGAACTCTTGGATCGTATGGACCTTTCAACACAAATAAACCCCCCTAGCTCTGGGACTATTACATACACATTGTCAAAATAATATGCTGCAGTGTTTGTTTGGATTCAAGCTAATTGAGAGGAAGGGCGGACCTATCTGTGCTTATATAACGCTGTTTATTTGTATAGGAAATGTAACTTTTAATAATGATACATGTTGCACATAATCTGGTTTATATTAAGTAAAGGAAAACATACCTGCATACACAAGAGTTGAACCTTGTTCACATGATCTTTTCCCCCACCGTATGTACGTTGAGCGACCTAGGAATAAACATAGCAAAAACTTTGTAATATTTTAGCAACATATTCTAACTGCATATATCTACTCCACAATCTACACTATTCTGCTGGTTTTTACTTCAAAAAATTAAATTTTAACATAATATTCTCACTGCCCATATTAGCTATTGAGGTTTCATAAAAATAAATTATTAAGTGTCGCTAACGGTGGAACCGGAAGTTAGAGATCAGCGAACACTTAGACCCCAAGGTCATTTTTCACTATTACTGTTATAAAAATCGCAACAAAATAGGTGTGTGATATGTTGAATCGCACTTTGAGGATTCGTATATTTATGTAACATCTAATTATCTTGGTCATCAGATGCTGCTGCATTAATCACTTTATCATCACTCAATTCATTTATCATGTCGCATTCTAATAATTGCATTCTAATAATCATACCAGTGCAGTACCAGACAACCATTCTCGACCTGGATAACAGCCATCATACAAGTGCAGTACCAGACAACCATTCTCGACCTGGATAACAGCCATCATACAAGTGCAGTACCAGACAACCATTCTCGACCTGGATAACAGCCATCATACCAGTGCAGTACCAGACAACCATTCTCAACCTGGAGAACAGCCATCATACCAATGCAGTTCTAGACAACTATTCTCAACCTGGAGAACAGCCATCATGCCAGTGCAGTTCTAGACAACCATTCTCAACCTGGAGAACAGCCATCATACCAGAGCAGTACCAGACAACTATTCTCAACCTGGAGAACAGCCATCATACCAGTGCAGTGCTACACAACTATTCTCAACCTGGAGAACAGCCATCATACCAGAGCAGTACCAGACAACTATTCTCAACCTGGAGAACAACCATCATACCAGTGCATTGTTAGACAACTATTCTCAACCTGGAGAACAGCCATCATACCAGTGCAGTACCAGACAACCATTCTCAACCTGGAGAACAGCCATCATACCAGTGCAGTTCTAGACAACTATTCTCAACCTGGAGAACAGCCATCATACCAGTGCATTGTTAGACAACTATTCTCAACCTGGAGAACAGCCATCATACCAGTGCAGTAGCAGACAACTATTCTCAACCTGGAGAACAGTCATCATACCAGTGCAGTACTAGACAACCATTCTCAACCTGGAGAACAGCCATCATACCAGAGCAGTACCAGACAACTATTCTCAACCTGGAGAACAACCATCATACCAGTGCATTGTTAGACAACTATTCTCAACCTGGAGAACAGCCATCATACCAGAGCAGTACCAGACAACTATTCTCAACCTGGAGAACAGCCATCATACCAGTGCAGCTCTAGACAACTATTCTTAAACTGGAGAACAGCCATCTTACCAGTGCAGTACTACACACCTATTCTCAACCTGGAGAACAGACAACTATTCTCAACCTGGAGAACAGTCATCATACCAGTGCAGTACCAGACAACTATTCTCAACCTGGAGAACAGCCATCATACCAGTGCAGTACCACACAACTATTCTCAACCTGGAGAACAACCATCATACCAGTGCAGTACTAGACAACCATTCTCAACCTGGAGAACAGCCATCATACTAGTGCAGTACTAGACAACTATTCTCAACCTGGAGAACAGCCATCATACCAGTGCAGCTCTAGACAACTATTCTCAACCTGGAGAACAGCCATCATACCAGTGCATTGCTAGACAACTATTCTCAACCTGGAGAACAGCCATCCTACCAGTGCAGTGCTAGACACCTATTCTCAACCTGGAGAACAGCCATCATACCAGTGCATTGCTAGACATCTATTCTCAACCTGGAGAACAGCCATCATACCAGTGCAGTGCTAGACAACTATTCTCAACCTGGAGAACAGCCATCATACCAGTGCAGTACTAGACAACTATTCTCAACCTGGAGAACAGCCATCATACCAGTGCAGCTCTAGACAACTATTCTCAACCTGGAGAACAGCCATCATACCAGTGCATTGCTAGACAACTATTCTCAACCTGGAGAACAGCCATCCTACCAGTGCAGTGCTAGACACCTATTCTCAACCTGGAGAACAGCCATCATACCAGTGCATTGCTAGACATCTATTCTCAACCTGGAGAACAGCCATCATACCAGTGCAGTGCTAGACAACTATTCTCAACCTGGAGAACAGCCATCATACCAGTGCAGTACTAGACAACTATTCTCAACCTGGAGAACAGCCATCATACCAGTGCAGTGCTATATAACCATTCTCAACCGGGAGAACAGCCATCATACCCGTGCAGTACCAGACAACTATTCTCAACCGGGAGAACAGCCATCATACCAGTGCAGTGCTAGACAACTATTCTCAATCTGGAGAACAACGTTTAAGTTGGTTAGTCACAGTTATGCTTTTTTTTCAAAGCATATCGACATGATTGGACCTCTTCATTTTCTGCAGTGTAGCATTGCAAGGTTGTAGGCATGATAGTGCAGTACAAGACAACTATTCTCAACCGGGAGAACAGCCACCATACCAGTGCAGTGATAGACAACTATTCTCCACCAAATTCCAATCTTGATTGATCGTGGTTTTAAGTTAGTGAGTTTTTTTCAAAGCAAATTGACATAACTGGACCTCTTCATTTTCTGTAGTGTAGCATTGCAAGGTTGTAGGCAACAGATATATGAAATTTGTACTTTATTTGTGGGAAAAGCATCACATTTCCACAAAACCCCCCTTTTCTAAATTTTGCTTCAGCTTATGACCCACAAAATGACTAGAATAGTTTGGTATATGCATAAATTTATATTAACATATATAATAGTGCAACAGCATCTGAATTACCAATGTGCCAAAAAGTGCAAGATAGTTAAGAATTATTAATGACCTTGATATTATGTTCGGTTATATATCAATTATGACTGCATATGAGTGGTATTCTACAAACTTTTTGGGAAAATATCTATATCAGAAAATATCTAATACTAATAACATAGTCTTACACTAAAATATATATATCATAATCCTCAAATCATGACACTACAGTGGCATATATCATGTATGTGTAATTACCATGTGGAATATTTTCTTATGGTTAATGCTAATATCAGAAAACAAAGAATAACAAGTTAAAAGAGTTGGATATTGTATTATGGTCGTCGATATCGAGTAACGTAGTAAGTTTAAGCCTGAGTGGTTTATAGTGCAATATATAAGTGTAACTCGCAGCCCTGTCAAATGTATTCTAACGTTAAAAGCCGGCGGGTCACCATATCTAGATTCGGGTCAAATTAAAGTGGAATATTATGTTATGGTTTATATCAAGCAACATAGTTAGTGTTAGCGTGGAATATTATGTCATGTTTATATCAAGCAACATAGTAAGTGTTAAGGTGGACTATTTTGTTATGGTTTATAATAAACAACATAGTTAGTGTTAGCATAGAATATTATGTCATGTTTATATCAGAATAGTATGTCATGTTTATATCAAGCAACATAGTAAGAGTTATTATGTTTTGGTTGATATCTAACAACAACGTAAATGTTGAAGTAGAATATTTTGTTATGGCTTATATCAAGCAACATAGTAAGTGTGGAAGTAGAATACTATGTTATGGTTTATATCAGACCACGTAAAAAATAATGTTATGGTATGATTGACATCAGAAAACAAAGGAGGATGTTAAAGGTGAAATATGATGTTTTGCGTGGCAACAGATAATTGTTTATATAAATGCATATACTTACAACACTCGGAACAGTCTGAAAACAATCAATGGATTTGTCGTTTTTATTCTCTGATTATGACAGAATAAGGACATAGATCTTATATATTATCTACATCAAATAATTTCACTTTCTTTCTAAACATTAGTCATTAGGTTTCTTTGTACAAATAAAAAGATAAACAAAGAAAACAAAATTGGACATCAGATTTAAGCCATGTTGTCTGGCATTTGCTTGAGGAATACTTTTCCCTCGATTTATTGAAAGATTAACTTCTACATTGAAAATTGTTATTGTGTATTTATGATATATTTTTCAAACAATGAGTCGCACAATTTGTGCTTGGCAATCATGTTCCGGACGGCGCATCATTCTGCTGTCACTGCTGTACCAAGGCTATCAAATGACTAGCCTACCATCATTATATGTATTTTATCATTTGTGTGTATGTTTTTTTATATTTTCTGAAACAAGAATATAAACAGCAGCTTGAAGCTTTTTAAGTATGAATAAGTAAAGGCATGTGAATAGTTGTAGAATAGGTGTAATATAAAGGCTAGTAACTATAATTTGGCAGTAAATAGTAGATTAAGCGTAAGTGATTTGAGTTAATGAATGATTATTACATTGTAACTTTATTTATTATTATTTTGTATTAATTCTTTTGTACTGCTTTTGCTTTGAATTATTTCTGCATGTAATATGTGATGGTGTGTATAGTTTCTTGTTGATAAAATATTTTATTTACAAGCATAATAATAACGGTATGATAGTCTGAAGTCTATTTTAACACTATATTGATTATATAAAGCATTATTCATAATTATTTATCAAAGAAAACAAGTTATTCAGCAACTAGATTTGAAAAAAATTATTCACAGCATCAACATTACAGAATATAAGAAATGTAAGAAAGAATATGAATTAAAATGTACGTCAGGAATACCATTATTTAAAAAACTAAGTGAAAGTGTAGCTTTTGCTAGGAACATGAATGTACTTGCCTTTGCTAGGAACATGAATGTACTTGTCTTTGATAGGAACATGAATATACTTGTATTTGCTAGGAACATGAATGTACTTGTCTTTGCTAGGAACATGAATGTACTTGTCTTTGCTAGGAACATGAATGTACTTGTCTTTGCTAGGAACATGAATCTACTTGTCTTTGCTAGGAACATGAATGTACTTGTCTTTGCTAGGAACATACATGTACTTGTTTATGTTGTGTTTCTTTTCTTGTTAGAAAATTTAAATGAATGTGTGCTTTATATGGTAAATGTAGGTTGTATCTATATATATATATATATAAACCTGTGGAGGTCAAACTATTTAATATGTGCATGGTGTCAGAATGAATGCATAGAACAATACATATTATGGTGGCTGTAACCGTTATAAAGATACAATGTGATCCCGAATCTATACATACCCTCATTACCAGCTACAGAGCTTATCATACAAATCATCACTGCCCCCAGTATGATCTCCATCAAGGACTTCATCTTCTATCTTCTGGTTTGGTCTGGATTCTCAGAGGTCAGCTTTCAGGTCTTGTAGATGTATCTCTCATTTGCTGATATCTGTCCAACTTGTAGATATCTGTGAATGTTTGCTCCACTTTACATCTGACCCGGTTATTTATATCCTATAATGATGACGCAGACTGTCCTGATCTTCACATGTCATGTTATCATTGGTCTGTTGTTGCAGGGGGTGGAGCTTACACCTTGATAGACAGCACCTGACCAACTTCACTTGTATCTAGTCCTATGTCAGACGGAGAAGGGGTATTGTGAGGTGATGAGAAAGTGGCTATAAGATGATAGACAGTAACTCGACCATAGCATGGTGGGTGTGTGTATTCTGGAAAGTGGTGACTGTTTAACCCCCTTGCCAACATCATGTGACATATTGGAGGTGCATCTATGGAAGGCAGGCTGTATGTTGCCACATTGTTAACATAAGTCTTCTGTTGCAGGGGGTGGAGCCTATACCTTGATAGACAGGAACTGACCATCTTGACTTGTGTCTCTAGCCACGCTGACAAAAACCAGTCACCTGTAAACGTAGACAGCTCATCAAAGCCGGCCATGTCATCCCCTCAGTAACGTGTTTGGGCCAGCGTGAGTGAGTGAGTGAGTGAGTGAGTGAGTGAGTGAGTGAGTGAGTGAGTGAGTGAGTGAGACAGCATAGAGAGAGGCCACCATTAAAATGCTATCCTCATAAGTACAGAGTAAGGCAGCATGGAGAAAGGGACCGTCATTAACGTGATCACGTGGTGACAGCAGACTAAGGCAGCATCGAGAAGGGGCCACCATTAACATAAGCTCCTGGTGACTGCAGATTAAGACATCATAAAGAGAGGGGTCGCCAGTAACAGCCTATCCTCATGACTACAGAGTAAGGCAGCATAGAGAGAGGGGTCGTCATTAACATGATTTTATGGTGACTGCAGAGTAAGGCAGCATAGAGAAAGGGGCTGCCATTAACATGTAACAGAGTAAGGCAGCATAGAGAAAGGGGCCGCCATTAACATGTAACAGAGTAAGGCAGCATAGAGAAAGGGGCCGCCATTAACATGTAACAGAGTAAGGCAGCATAGAGAAAGGGGCCGCCATTAACATCTAACAGGGTAAGGCAGCATAGAGAAAGGGGCCGCCATTAACATGTAACAGAGTAAGGCAGCATAGAGAAAGGGGCCGCCATTAACATGTAACAGAGTAAGGCAGCATAGAGAAAGGGGCCGCCATTAACATCTAACAGGGTAAGGCAGCATAGAGAAAGGGGCCGCCATTAACATGTAACAGAGTAAGGCAGCATAGAGAAAGGGGCCGCCAATAACATGTAACAGAGTAAGGCAGCATAGAGAAAGGGGCCGCCATTAACATGATCTCCTATTGCCTACAGAGTAATGCAGCATAGAAAGAGGGGCCGGTGTAGCCGTTTCAGCGTACCCCCATTTCAGCGTACGGGGGGAGGGGGAAGGGGGGGTACGTTGAAACTAGTTTCACTGTACCCCCTGGTATGCTGAAACTGGAAAAAGCCCAGGTTCAAATTACCTCCCCTAGTTTCAGATTACCCCCGGGGGTACGTTGACAATAGTTTCAGCGTACCGGGGGTACGTTGAAACTAGGCTCAGTTGAAACTATTTGCAAATTACCCCTCGGTATTTTAAAACTGAAAAAAAATCACTTTTAATTTACCCCTCCCCTAATTAGGCCTATAGGCTGATTATTGCTGACCTTTAAAGTACCATTAGACCTAAATTTAAAAAAATGGGTCGCCACGATTCGCTGACTACACATTGAAAACCACATGCGCAACATGGTCAACGTCCAATCAAGGTCAAGGTTTAACCCTCTAGCTGCCAAATTATTTAATTGGCATTTTCACCCACCTGAATTTCAAGTGAGTGAAAATTATTCAAATTTGACAAAATGTCACAGCAAACATATAACATTAGTTTGTATAACATGTATGCAACGCGTTGGGTCGACGCTGTATACATGTTATATAAATGTGTTATGTTTGCTGGGGTGGGTCAAAGATTTTGTGAAATCGGGATCGGCGGCTAAAAGGTCAACCCTACAGTTTTGACATGTGGGCTCTATTTTTTTATGCGCCGGCAATTTGGTTTGATGTATAGATAAGTGGTAGTGTGTATGTTGTAATCACGCTGGCAAGGTAGGCCCTTATGTGGGTATTTTTTTATCACTGAAAATAATTACAAAAGTATAAAGGCCTACAAAAATAGACAGTTGACACCAGTCTTCAAAACAGGCGCGGTAACATGGCCAGCGTTACATCTGCAATAGATACATCGATAGATAATAACGACAATGATAAAAAACAGCTCATGACTAGTTTTTTTGTTGTTAACCCTAGAGATCATAAGTTTGTAGGGAGAATAAATCGTGCTAACACATTTTTTTCACTAGTTGCCATAGAAATCCAAAGGTTATAAGGTTATTAAAATGTCGCTAGTTACCATCCATGGCTATATATGCTGACATAATTGTTGATTAGTTGCCCTAGAGATCAAAGGGTTATAACTATGGAGATTAAAGTGTCGCTAAATATGTTCCAATACCATGTGATGAAAAAAGAAAATGTAATAAGTGTTATCATTAAAAATTAACCGGCAAAATTGATGTGGAAGATTTGAAACTAGAGGGGGTAACTTGAAACTATTTTCAGATTACGCCAGGGGGTAACCTGAACAGGAGGGTGATCTGAAACTGTTACACCGCCATTAAAATGCTATCCTGATGACCACAGAGTAAGGCCGTATAGAGAGGGGGGACACCGTTAGAGTGATGTTCTGGTGACTGCAGATTAAGACTGTAGCTCCCATAAAACCTTAGCTTTACTGACATTTGTTTATCCCTTACAACAATGTCATGTATATAAACAACATACAATTGTCAATATTCATTTAATATAAAATGTCATATCCATCAAAATAAGGACGTTCTACTTATATGTTTGTAAATTTATATTTAAAATTAGGTAATTGTTATTCTCGTTGAGGTGGGAATTGTACTAACGTTAGAAAGCTCAAGCTTAAATAAATGAGAATAAATACCCATGAGGCTAAAGGGTTATTATGAGGTCAATTCAATGTGTAGAAGGCCAGTAAAATATTGCACCAGCAGTGACGTTAGCTCAATGTTAAACCTACAATGGCATAATGTCATGTGTTTTCTATCACTAGCCTAACACAGCATGTAACTCAGAAAACGTGATATGTTGCTTTATATGAGTTAATAAATCTAATCATCACTGACTGTTTTATTTTGCTGTGCTTGAATATACTGGTAAAATTATTTGAAAGTTTGAAGAAAAAATTAAAATATTAAAATCATTTATGAGCATTATTAAAAATATGTGGCAACATAATCATATTGCTTATTAAGATTACAACATATTTAAAAATGTTAATTGGTCTTGTAAAATACTATTATTAATAATATCTTGTAATGAAACCTTGTAATACAATTTTTTAATTATTGTTTATTGACCCCTTATATTATAACAGACAGTCCATGTAAAAATATTAAAATCATATCGACAGACGAAGCCAAAATTACACATTGCCAAAATAAAAGAATGTAATTTAGACAATAATACACATTGAGCAGATGATATTAGATGAGATAGCCATTCAACGATTGTTCAGTCTTTTCTGAACACACATACTTTTGGCCCAGTAGGCTACAACAACCGTTGACTTTGCTTTCTGTTGGTATGGACTAATAACAATACCTCAATTTTCTTTTTTTTTTGACAACTACGCGTATTATCGTCCGTGGCCACATTTGATTACGACGCCCGATGTGCATTTCACATTGCTTAGTATCTGAGACATTCACCCAAGGTTACTTTATTGTTGGTCCACCGTCTACGACACTGGGCCAACATTAAACCAACATTGGGTAAATAAAGGCCTATAGTCAACTTAATGACGGGAAATGCCCATCGCAGATTCAGGGCGGGGGAGGGGGGACGGCCCCGCTTTTTTCGCCACATTATTTTAAAAAGCCACCTAAATTGACTTAAATATACCAACAAAAAACTTAAGGGAAGGCCCCCCCCCCACGTTTAATTTTTTTCAAATCCTGAACAAACTTGGGCTAAATAACAATAAAAGCCTTCTTATAATATAACCCACATAAAAACAAGTGGGCCATAGAGCTATTTCAATCTTCGTCTTCAACGCACATAAAATCACCCGGAATAAATAACTATATCAATCTATATATGTGGCCTGCTTATATAACCCACAACAAAGCAGGCTAAATAACTATTTCCACATCAAACAACCCGGGCTAAATAACAATTCCAACCTTCTAATTTAACCGCATTTAAGAACCCAGACTATATACCTATTTCATCCTTCGTATTTATCCCACAACAAAGCATCTGGGTTATAAACGTGTACAGCCCTCTTATTTAACCCACAGAAAAGCAGCTGGGTAATATAGAACTAGGCCTATCTCAACCTTTATATTCCATCCACACCAAATCCACCGGGCTAGATAATTATCCCAACCTTCTTATTATCCCACAGAAAATCACTTACTGGGCTATTTAACTATTTGAACCTTCTATTCACCCCAAATAAAAGCAAGTAGGTTTTATAACTTTTCAACCAACATATTTAACACACAGAAAACATCCCGGCTAAATAACAATACTAGCCTTCTTACATAACCCACATAAAACAAGTGGGTTATAGAGCTATTTCAATCTTCGTCTTCAACCCACATCAAATCACCAGGGATAAATAACTATGTCAACCTATGTCCTTATTTAACCAACAACAAAGCCTCCAGGCTAAATAACTATTTCCACATCAAACAACCCGGGCTAAATAACAATTCCAACCTTCTTATTTCACCTGCAATTAATAACCCAGACTATATACCTATTTCAACCTTCGTATTTATCCCACAAAAAAGCATCAGGGTTATAAACGTTTACAACATTCCCATTTAACCCGCAATAAAGACTGTACACCTCCTATTTCTACCTTTGTAGCTTCCAACCCACAGAAAATCTATTTAAACCAAAGTAGCACCAAAGTAGGTTTTATAACTTTTCAACCGACATATTTATTTAGCCAACAGAAAACAACCCGGGCTAAACAACAATTCCACCCTTCTTTATGCCTACACGCAATAAAGCACCCAGACATATTTCAACCTTCTTATTTAGCCCACTACAATGCACCTGGGTTATATAATTTTACAACCTTTTTATTTAACACACAGAAAAACGGCTGGGTTACAGAGCGATTTTCCAATCTTCATATTTATTCCACAACAAATAAACCGGGCTATATAACTGTCCCAACCTTCTTATTTAACCCACAGAAAATCGCCTGGGCTATTAAACTATTTAAACCTTCTTTAAACTACAGAAAAACAGCTCGTTATAGAAATATTTTCGTATTTAATCCACACCAAATCCACTAGGTTAAATAACTATCCAAACCTTTCTTATTTAAACCACAGAAAAGCAGCAGGATTATTTCAACATGTCTGAGCAAGTTAATCTACAGTATATCTGGTGCAAAATGCTCGCTATGAGCGCTAGAACATAAATCGTTGTTGCTACACAGTACACTTACGTAGCAGAATTGCGTTCTCGTAATGATTAAATTATGCTATAGTGATATTTGTTTTTGTTTTCTTTGTACAGGATAAAGGTACAGCGATACAATTTTTAGATCATTCTCCTGGAGACACGACTGCCCCGTATACACCTGATACAGTAATGTATGAGAGATAAAATTGTAAGTATGCCTATCTACCTAATTTATGTGTTACCCAACAAATATTTAAGTTCTTGTAGTTATCATAATGTAATTTTTTATATCAAAATATTAAATGCAAATTTCTAATTTGATCACCACGAATAGAACATATTAAAAAAATAATTATGTTTCATTGATCCATTCATTATTTTATTTTCAGCGAGACGCCAGTGGTTTTAGAAAAATATAAATGGACACTCTATATGAACACTTAAAGTCACTGGCTATTTTAGTTTTATCTCAATAAGAAACATAAACAAGATCGACATTATTTATGTGTGATATGATTTTCTTCCTGTTTAAAAATTAATAATGCAAGTGCAACATTCGTAATTAATATTATCTCATCATTAACTTTATAATTGAATGTGTCCACATGGTCGCAGAGTAACACAAAAGTTATCCACACAAGGATTACCTACTTCTTGTCTGTACATTATTAAATTCTCTAGTAGCATAACAACTACCATTATATAAACGAAGCACTAAATTATAATACTTACATTTTATTAATAAGCAGGATAGTAGGCCTACCCCCCTACACTTTTCACCACCCCATAGAATACTATAATATCTACACAGAATTGAAATTCAGAAAATATGTACCCCTGAGCCCTTGTTGAAATGATGTGTTTTCCCTATGAGGCGAAAACGAATGCATCTCTGCCAAACATTTTATTCGACAATCACTAAAAATCATTGCGCTCTGACGAAAACCTTTTTATTGCGTACTCAGGCAGGTAAGTGCCTACATACAAAAGTATGAGTAATACGGACTAGTGGTACTTGGGATTACCCGTTCACATTGTACCTTTGATTTTTTGAAAAAAAACAATTTCACCATACATTCTATAGTTCCTCAAATATTATTATAAACATAAACATACAAGGACAAATTGAACAGATTGTTACTACCCTCAAAACGCATAGTCGTCACAGACTGGAAGAGGAAAAACCATGGGCCTACTCTACTCACGAAACAGACGGCGAATAGTATAAAAAAAATCACAAATATGTATTTTTTTGTTTATAGCTAAATGTAATAATGATAACAGTAATTTGAAACATGTATTGCAGTAATATCTTGCGCTCACTATGTGACCTCAGGAATAAGTCTCCGTCATGGAGTGGTATAAGAAATATACTTTAGAACTTTTTTGATTCAACCCATCAAAATTGCCTAGTTAAAAACAGGTCAGACGTTTCACGTAACTGATTAAAAATATTCACTTTTGATGGACCACATACCTTAGAACGTTGGCCAAATAAATAATAATTCATTAATGTCTAGATGGTTTAACACACAATGCTGAAATATTTGCGTATCAACCATGGAGACCAAAGGGTTGTTCCAATTTGAAATCATCACAAATAGCTTAGTTAGCTCTTTCTGCTTCATTTGAATATCTATGTTATGAGTCGACGGTCATAACAAGTCGCTAAGTAACGTGCTAGTAAGTTTGGACGGGGCCATTGTTTCTGAAGGACCGCGAGAGCGAGCCAGAGACAGAGCAAGAGCCAGAGACAGAGTCAGAGCCAAAGACAGACAGAGTCAGAGCAAGAGACAGAGCCAGAGACAGAACCAGAGACAGACTGAGACAGAGACAGACAGAGACTGAGCCAGAGACAGAGCCAGAGTCAGACAGAGTCAGACAGAGACAGACAGAGGTAGAGCCAGAGACAGACAGAGCCAGATACAGAGCCAGAGACAGACAGAGCCAGATACAGAGACAGACAGAGCCAGAGACAGACAGAGAAATAGTCTGAGACAAAGCCATAGCCAGAGACAGACAGAGGCAGAGCCAGAGACAGACAGAGCCAGATACAGAGACAGAGCCAGAGACAGACAGAGCCAGAGACAGAGCCAGAGGCAGAGCCAGAGACAGAGACAGAGCCAGAGACAGAGCCAGAGACAGAGGCAGAGACAGAACCAGAGACAGAGCCATAGACAGAGACAGATGTTGAGTTTTTATGAGTGAGCGGGGAAGAAACATTTTGCCTTTTCTAACTTGAAGGCCAGAGTGGGGTTCGAACCCGCGATCACCAACTTTCCAAGCAGGTAGCTTTAACCACTGCACCAGGGCCCCCGCCCTATCGGATTAACAATGATTATTATCGGAAAGTTGTGCTTAATATTTTATACAACGGATATTTGAATTCTGAGCAACATGTATAATTATAATATGACACAAACATATGTCAGTAATAATGCATTAAAACGATAACAGAATAATTATCTCCTATATGTTATTGATTACAGGCTTTATAAAGGGGCAAATGATCTATTTCTTCGACCCAGTAAACAATAGACCTTAGCCCACTGTTGGATTAAAGATGTACCGCTGTCTGCAACACGGGCCTAACGTTAAGCCAACATTGTATTGACGTATCGTGTTATCGGGAACGCACTTTTAACCAGAGTAATAAATTGTGTATGCTGTGTACACAAATTGTATGCATTTTGGATGTGGGTAACCATCATTTGTGTGCATGAACGCCGATGAAACTTTAAAACCAGCCGGTTTTAACGGCATTCTGAAGTTTTGTTAAAGGTAGAGTCAACTGTCAAAATACACTGGACAAGGGTGTCCCCAGAATGCAACAGTGGCCCCTGGACATTCCACAATGACATATCACCCCACATCCACAGTTATCAGCCAAGATAATAATACTATAATGCGTTTTATACACATCGCCGCATTATGAGCAAGTTCCCAAATCATATATGCTCTATATACTTGAGCGACATCTATCAGGAAATAATTCACCAATTCTTTTATGTGGGCTTAGTGTTGAGACACAAACAGTTGTGTTGCCATGGGGGTCTGAAAACAGTTGACTCACTGCATATTAACAGTGAGAACTTTTCCCAGCCAACACGGCACACTCACCAAATGTTGGTTTATTGTCGGTCAACGTCGCAGACATTGGTCTAACATTAAAACAACTTTGGGCCAATTTCTCGTAGGAGTAGTATCTTGTAATTAGTTCAGTTGCTGATATTAATTTAGTCAAAGTGTACTCTATAGGCTAATGTAGGCCTTCACCTGACCGTCCCACGCATGCCCATTTCGCAGTTGTATGTTTAGTTACACTTGTGTTAACGCTAAGCTCGGGTTTGGTATAACCTCTTTTATGAATAAGCTCGATAGTGTACAATATGACAGTGGATTCAAAACGTGAAATCACTCAACTAATGCTTTTTACCAGATTGATGTTGTTTAGTTATTATTAATTCTTAATCGTCATCTTAGGCCGTACAACTGACTGACATCAGGTCACATCCAGCTAGCGCGAAACGTTGACCTAATGCTGGGGTATTACTGGTCCTCTGTCTGCGACGCTGGCACAGCATTACACAAACATTGGTTCCCGACATTCCATGTTAAGACGCTGCTCCAACATGAAGCTACAGTGGTTGAACGTCTCGGCCGGGTGTGCTGGGCATCAGTCCCGCTCTGTGCCCAGATATCTGTGTACGTTGTAGGCATTGCTCTTTGTTCAACCTAATAACCTAGTAAATATTATTGTCTATTTGGCGGTTAAAGAGACATGCCTAGGTCTAAAATCATAAAAAAATCGATGATTTTATTTTAGCTTATTATTATGACCACTTAACAGTTAGGCTAGATATAGAGACGAAATTCCCGTAATTCTTATTTTTGACATGGTTGTCAATAAGTAGAAATCAGGAATCCGTCTCTATATCTAGCCTAACTGGTGAATGCGCAGCACGAAAATTGAAAAAACGTTTGCAGTTCTAGTCTATGTACATGTTTACATCATATGGTCATATTAATAAGCCAAGCTATCTGATACAATAAAGTATAGGGGAGGGGGTATTATATAACATTCTTTTCACCGAGTATCCGTTCAAAAGGGTTTCCGATGACGTCACTGCGTTTCACAGAATTGTGTGAGACGTAGTGACGTCACTCGGTGAAAACAAGGTTATATAATACCCCCTCCTCCATACTTCATTCTGTGAAACACAGTGACGTCACTCGGTGAAAACAAGGTTATATAAGAACCCTCTCCCATACTTCATTGTATAAGCAAGCTCGGTGAAAACAAAGAAGGTCGAGGTCATTGAGTTTCACAGAATTCGCAAGTCGACCATTTTATTCTATACACTCTGCTAGAAAAGAGACGAATTGCGGACAAACCATGGGGAATCGATATAATAAAAAAGGCATGTTTGCAGAGTTCGCTGAGGCGAAGAACATTTTTTTTACTAATGCTGCTCTCACACATAGGCGATTATGCTTGCGAATGTGCTTACGAATGAAAAGATTTGACAATCGCTCAAAATTCGCAACACTCGCCGAGTTTTTGTAAGCGTTTGTAACAAATTCGGAACGTTCGCAAGTCATTCTCCACCTGCTTACGAATATCGGCCAGTTTAGTTTAGCGTCTCCTAAATTTCAGCGAATGTTGCGAATACTGTCATTCGCCGTCAATATTCGTAAGCATTCGCAAGCCATTGGTAACGTTGGTAAGGCATTCGGAAGCACTTGCAACGTTCGTAAGGCATTTGCAAGGCGTTTGTAACGGTCGCCGTTTCCCATTCCTTGCGAATGTCTTACCACTGTTAAATTCAAGAAAACAATGAGCCCAGCGTCATATTCACTCCGTATTTATAACAATCACAGCCTCGTCATCAGATATTCGCATTATTCGTAAGAAAATGGCAAGACAATGGCAACGTTGGTAAGAGATTCGTATCATTCATAAGTACGTTTGTAACGTTTTCAAGCCCATTTGTAAGCATTCGCAAGCATTCATAACATTCGCAAGGCAGTCGCAGCATTTATTATTAAGACCATTTGCACCATTCGCAACGATTGTTAGCAATTCGTAAGGCATTGGCAAGCATTCGCAGTGCATTTACAACATATTCGTAAGGAGAGGTCGAGAGATGACTGAGGTGAAAATATTCGCTTTCTATTCACAATTTTTTGGGGCGAATTCACTGCGAATTTCAAGGATACATATTCGCTATATTCGCTAGCATATTCGCTTATGTGTGAGAGCAGCATAATGCAAATTATTCATAAATTCTTGGCCTCATGTTAACCCTTGTGCTGCTGGGACCTCGTGTTAACCCTTGTGCTGCTAGGACCTCGTGTTAACCCTTGTACTGCTGTGACCTCGTGCTAACTCTTGTGATGCTAGGTACTCGTGTTAACCCTTGTGCTGCTAGGACCACGTGTTAACCCTTGTGATGCTGAGCCCTCGTGTTAACCCTTGTGCTGCTAGGGCCTCGTCTTAACCCTTGTGCTGCTAGGACCTCGTGTTAACCCTTGTGATGCTGACACCGGATACATACGCTTTCAAGCATGTGCTAAACATTGAAATTGATAAAACATTATTTAGTAGATCTTTACGCTAAATTAATCAGATAATTCACTTTGAGAAAAGTCTATTTTTCATAAATAAATATATTTATCCTGACTTGGAGCTGGAATTTGCGTTGACAGAAATAATCGTTTGAACAATAGATCATAGTCGTCGATAATCGGTATACAGTAACCTATTGTTCTGAACTTGTATGTTTCATCGGTTTCATCCATCCATTTCCAAAATTCTATTCAACTACAAAAATCATTCAATTTGTTAATGCTGGTTATTGTTGGTGGAAACAGTCTAGCGTTAGGCTGTCATTGCACAATTAATTAATGTGCAGTGCTTTCCCAATGTTGACCTCGCGTACATAGGCCTACAGCACGGCAGAAGACTGTGGTGTGGCTTACATGTTTTGCCACACACTCCACTGCTTCTGAAACAGATTCTGAAGACTGCAAACTATATTGAAAATATCTCAACATACAAGTGCAAAAATTAAATATTTTTCCTAGTGACGGAAATTTCAGAATTTTACTCTTGCAAAAGTTCACATTTTAGTAAAAAAATTGTTTTCGATGTAAAACCAGGTTGTATGGTCACCTGCAGTGACATCCCTTGCATACATTTTTACAGTATATATGTCATGGTAATATTATTTTGTATGTGATATGTATTGTATGCATCAAGCCAAATGAAATAAAATAAGGGGCTGCATTCCCGCTTTACAGATCATAATATTAAAGTGCTATCGTCACATCAGTATCATTTCTGTATTTTATTTACTTGACATAACATTGATAACATTTGTCCTAGCGAAATACTTTTATAGTATTTAAAGTCGTTTACATTAATGACACCGATTTGAAAAGCCTGGACAAAATCTGCGCCGCTAAATATAATTTGCGAGATAACGTCAAGAACACAACGCTTGTTTTATATTAATTTATAGATTTATTTACATGGTCGAATGAAGAATAATGGCAAAAAAAACTATTTAGTGGTTTGAAAGTAACAATATATTTTACTCATTACATAACATCGTTATTTTTCCCAACTCGGTAATAGAAAAAAGCTGTCTATACAGTCATTAATTATGTGATTCCCAGTAAAACTTTTTGCACAACAATAATTACACATTACCATAAAATAAAATAAAATAAAAAGGGTAGTGGTTAGCACCGCTGCCTTTCACGCCAGAGTTCGGTTCTCGGTCTCGGCGGTTTGAAAGGAACAAAAAGTTTCTTCCCCATACACGTGTGAAAGTCAGTATTGTGGGGAGCCTCCGTGATCGAGAGGTAGCGTGCTTGGCCTCAGACCGCCAGGGTTCGAATTTCGAATCCTGTGTCTGGAGGACAGTGTCATCTCAATCATCTCACCATCCTCAGGAAGTTCTCCTGGCCCAGTTTAGCCTATATGTGCACAAAGGTGGCCTAAAGGGCGATTCATCTCATTTCATTTGTTTGCTTACCTATTGATGAAATACGCATCATTTAATTTAAAATACCTTTTGCCTATCATATTTCGTCACAATTCACAATATTGTCTTGTAAGATTATTTTCTGCATCTATGAATCCTATCGTCATATCGAGGTTAAGGGGTACTATCTGCTACTCATTTAAGTGGCTCAGAAGACCCACGAAATCCGAGACGACGACATGTAGATATCAAATGCAAATGATTCAACGATATGAGAGCAACCACTTAGCAATTGCCGGGCTACCCACGTGCAATGCGTACGTTAACACGACATGAAATATTTGGTAATGAAAATGACAAATTAAAACCATTTTTCTAAGAAGCATATTCAACTCGTGTTTTTAACACGAATCCATCACGCAAGTTCATACGAAATGTTGCTATAATTATTCAATAATGTGAATCATTCTAAAATAAGACGCCCACACATATATGGTCACGTCGTTAACCCTTCTCTGCCCAAGTTTACAATAATACGTATCCTCGGTGGCCAACCAAGTTTACAATAATACGTATCCTCGGTGGCCAACCAAGTTAACAATAATACGTATCCTCGGTGGCCAACCAAGTTTACAATAATACGTATCCTCGGTGGCCAACCAAGTGTACAATAATACGTATCCTCGGTGGCCAACCAAGTTTGCAATAATACGTATCTTCGTTAGCCGCCCAAGTTTGCAATAATGCAATTTTCTTACACTAAAATATCTGCTTATTTTATCTTGAAATGGTCGTGAAATCACCTTGGTGTCATCTTACAACTATGCCACATTAAAGCCTGGATGGTTATATAGTTATGTGTTATTTAAAAAAATTGGGTTCGAGGAATACGCTTTTGTGGAGAAATAACATGTGAGGTTAATAATTATTGATGAAATCATTTTTCAACACACGTTATGGTTAGTGGATTACTGACCACTATATGGGGTGGGGTAATGGCCCAAGTATGATATTCTACCCCTAATTTAATAATCCCGTTATGTGACAGGCTGAGCCAGTATTTCATTGGTCGGGAGTTGAATAGCTATGGTGCGTTTAGATATGACTGTATGTTATTATTTACCAGTAAAGTTGAAAAACTAGATTAAGATATTTTTCTTCATCATATCCCAGCTCAATTGAAAGTTATTTTGCGAATAATTTATAACTACCTGGGGAACGATATAGTATTCTGTAAAACGCAGTGACGTCACTCGGTGAAAACAAGGTTGTATAACACCTCCTCCCCCATACTTTATTATGTGAAACGCAGTGACATCACTCGGTGAAAACAAGGGTATACAAGAACCCTCCTCCATACTTTATTGTATTAGCCAGCTCGGTGAAAACACAGGAGGTCGAGGTCATTGAGTATCAAAAAATTGTGTCACTGACAAGATATCACACACCTTTGAGGTCCAGCTTCGCAGACGAACTAAGGCAGAGTGCTACATTGAAGCCACAAAACGCATAATATAAGTGTGCGCATATAAGAATACTATATGTTGGGCGTCCGAATTCGACGCACACCGTCCGTAATCACCGACCGAAATCACCGCGCTGTCTGAATTCACCGCACACCGTCCGCAATTAAAATGACTTACGGTGATTTCGGACCTCGATCATTTCATTATTTACTAATTACTTCATTTATTTATTCATTCATTGAGTCATTCATTCACACATTCATAGTCCTACTCATTCATTTCTTCATTCATTGCTTTATATATTCATTCATTCATTCATTCATTCAATTATTCATTCATTCATTCATTCATTCATTCATTCATTCATTCATTCATTCTTTCAATCATATATTTATTCATTCATTTATTCATTCATTTATTCATGCTTTCTCTTGCTTATCTATTCATTCAAATAGTCATTTATTTACTATTTTTCATTGATTCATTCGTTTATTTGCGCATTATTATATTGACATTTTGGTTCTAAAGTCCATTCATGCAAACCCAGTCGTCAAAAGATGTTAAACTAATGTTGGATTAGAATTAAACTAACTTTGAACAAAGGCACCTGGAAAGTAGCAGATTCCACCCTTTAGTATCAATGGAACGGAAAAGTTATTAGTCAATAGTAGAAATTCGTCAAGTTTGTCAGATTCAGCCAGTTTTTATACTTTTGAAATACAAAGTTGAAATTCAAGCTTTGATCTGACAAAATAAAATTTAACTTGTCCATGAATGTGTTTTTAAAGTCTATTATCAAACAGTTTTCCGCATGGAAAAGCAGACATGTTGGAAACACAGGCATGTTGGAAACAACTCCATTCAGACTCACTTATAAATGACTGGATGGAGAGAAGAATACTGACAGGTAGATTTATTTATTGCACATAACATTATATTTCATTTTAAACACTTATAAAAAATTATTCAAATATTGATAATATTAGTACTTAATATATTTGACTTAGTGTTACAGTCTGTGTTGAGAATTGAATCAAACGATTTGAAAGATGAAACATCTCTAAGATAATCATACATCACGTTTTATGGTGTTTACTAATGATGGGGTAGACAGGCCAGGTGTGTAATTAATGACTATTGGAAGGTAGAGAGACGTGTGTTATATTAGCTACACCTGCTGCAATCAAACAAACGTCATCATCACCAGGTCCTTTTGTTCTCCAGCTCATAAAGTATGTTCCGTGCTCGCAAGTCGAATGTGTTTGTGACTGATTTAGTTTTCTAGTTTGCTCTCTTATAAAACAGAAAAAATTGGGCCAAGTTACACATTGCCAATATAAAAAATGTATGACTTAGACAATAATCACATTCGACTAAATAACTGTTCAATAATTGCTCGTTTTTTCTGAATATTTGTGTTGGGCCACCGTTGATTGTGCTTTCTAGTGATATGGACACCTGAGAGGGTTGACTAAACTAAGAATACAACAATAGCAACAGCATAATTTATCAACGTAAAATTATAATATGTTGTATTTGAAATATATTTTAGAATTATATCAAAAGTACAACGTGACTCAATATATGTTATTTTGATAAATCCAGACAATTACATGGAATGAGTTCTGTGAGAATAATCATACCACAAGAATGTGAATACGCGACCTTATTCACCTCTCTCAGAAAATGATACTCGACTCTTCAATAAATAATTACTCCCGAAACGTTTTTTTCATGCTACACATGGCCAATAATTATACATAATTATGTAGTAGAAAAGTTCAAACGCACGTCATCTGAAAACTGCCTTCACTTGTTTATGTCTTATGACCATTACGAAGCCAG
This sequence comes from Flabesymbios commensalis, assembly GCA_964017125.1. NCBI lineage: Eukaryota > Metazoa > Annelida > Polychaeta > Terebellida > Flabelligeridae > Flabesymbios > Flabesymbios commensalis. The sequence goes on from CAXHKU010000667.1 coordinate 25,431, forward strand.
AACCCATAATTATCTGTGCATGTATCTATCTATTTATTCACTAGCTATTGTATCTGATCATGAAAACATTGCTAAAATCAGAATTGAGCATGTTTTCTTTCAGGAGATCATAGTACTCAGCATCCATCCATCCATTCATCCAATCATTTATCCATCCATCCATCCATCCATCCATCCATCCATCCATCCATCCATCCATCCATCCATCCATCCATCCATCCATCCATCCATCCATCCATCCACCCATCCATCCATCCATCCATCCATCCATCCATCCATCCATCCATCCATCCATCCATCCATCCATCCATCCATCCATCCATCAATCAATCAATCAATCAATCAATCAATCAATCAATCAATCAATCAATCAATCAATCAATCAATCAATCAATCAATCAATCAAACATTGATCTATCCATTCATGGATTGATGAATGGATGGATCAATGGGTTGGTTGAGACAGCCTGAGTCCACATTATGGCCTGTATGTTTACGTGTTATGCTTAAGTTCGCTCAGGTATTGACTGATGTAGATTGAACACACATTGGTGGGTGGTCTGTATGTTTAAGTATATGTTTATGTCTTGAATAACTCTTTCTGGTAAATATGGTAATGTAACTGAAACGTGAATTGATTTCGTTCTCACACTATAAGAAATAAACATTTTTTATACAATAGAGTCGTTTTCAATAAGAAATATTTTTTATATTTGGAAGAGCATATCTATGGCAATTGGCTATGTGAAATAAAAACGAGTATATTTTAGGTTTTCAGAGGAATTTATTTCATATTGCACACACATTACTAGGGAGTGTATATATGCCTTTTGGAGGTCTTGACATTTGACCTACTTTTTTACCTACATCTCTGATCGAAAATAGCTAACAATCACGTTTCCGGAGCATATCTAAGAAAGCCACGGTGAGATTACATACATATTGGACACGCACATAATTCAGGGTCCATGCTTGTTGTAATCTACACGTAACTATAAAACATGGCCAAATACAGTGGTCTTTGTCACCTACACAAGTTTTTCTCATATTAAACAGGAATAATAATGTGATCGTTTTATAATATTACATGCATTTGAAGTGATTTAAAATTGATTTAGCCAGTAACATACATGTTGTCATGACAACACGTGCTTCAATATGGGTCATGCTGTCGAAGTATGAGGCAGCAAAATCATTATCGTTTCCATTACCTAAATATATGTTAGGACGCAGCTTTCTCTCCCATTAGACTGTAAATGAGGGTAATTTTGTTTTGCTTTTGGTGCTTGTCCGTTGTATGAGTTCAGAAACAATTTGATATTTACATAATAGCAGAGAAACTCAGGGATGAATAGCTTTTAAAAAATGTGTATATCCTACATAAGGCCTATAGCAACTTCCCAATAACTGTGAAACAATTATCTCGGAGGTGTTATTTCTGCTGTATAGTCAAACACATACCGCCATGTCTGATGTGTCAATGTGATTTATGTTAGGCCTATTATGGCATTGTCGTCTTCTTTGACGTCAGACATTTACAAATATGTGATGGGAGATGATTAACGGAGCCATAGTGCAGCAGAAAGTCAGTGTTCCGTACATTATAATTACCTGACACGTCATCTTATTTAACCCATTAAGTGATTTAATCGAGAAAGTTTCTCTCACTTGAAGCTGTGTCTTCCTGACGCGATACACAGCTTCACATGAGAGAACATTTGTATTTCTTTTCTTTTTTACAGATTTGTCAAACAGTCATGTTTAAATATTTATGTGGATTGAAGATAAAATTCACCTTGAAAACGTATGCCTACCATTGAAATATTAATAAAATGTTAAAAATAATATAGTTGTCATCGACACATAGAGGGTTCAATCGTCGAAGAGGCAGCCTGACCTTTCCTACAGGCAAGTCGTGGCACAAACATGGGGCGCTGATCCCATGTTGGTTTGATGCTGGGCCAGCGTCGCAGATTGTAAGTCAGCATTAAAAAACATGAGTCGAACCTATTCTGTTTGTTGGGACTACAACCTTAATATCACTTGCCACAAATATAATCTAATTATAAGCTTAATCTAAAAACAATTCATGGTCATGGTTAGCGCTTAAAAGGTAAATGCATAACAGTAAATGAATAATTGCTAAATGCCCTTAGTACGATAACTGTGAGGTAATTCAGATGTGTATAATTATAACATAGCGTTTGCTATTTTATTGGCACTTGGCAAACATAGGTAGCCCATCATTTACAAAACTGCACAAAACCTATAAACTGGATGAGAACTGCGGTCCGCTTTTCGGTTCCTAGTGGTGCTGTGCGGTAAGGGGTGGCGGAGGGGGGGGAGGGGGTGGGGTGGGTGTGGGCGTTTGGGTTGGTAGTGACTGTTTCAATGATGACTGTACATACGAGACACTATGGGGACAAATGTCATTGCCACATAACGATGGTGAAATTATAACGTATATGACTAGACCTGGGTTAATTGACACTCAAACAATTAACCTAAATTTATGTCTTATAACCTACATTCCCCATTGGGCTCGAACATAGACCCTTGACCAGTGTTGACGCACCCTTAAAAATATTTGAAAAGTAGTAAATTATACTAGATTGGAATTGTGACTTTTCAAGTAACAATAATATTTGGGCTAGGTTTTATGAGTTTTTGTGGCGACCATTTACATTTTGTTGGGTTATTTTTACTATGACAGATTGATTGGAATTTTGCGTATGAGTTTTTTGGCAGCCATTCTGAACTGGAATTTTAGACTTTAGACTTCAAATTTTAGAAGTCTCCACTGAGCTTTTGCACTTGTAAATAGATATATATTTGTTTGTCAAATGGAATCGCATTCAGAGTGCCCAGTACACACATTGACTTGTCCCTTTGTTGACTTAATATTGTATCACTATCCCAGACGTTGGCCCAAAATCAAAACAACATTGCTTCAACTTTTTGTGTTTGAATAGAGTTGCGACTGTTATTTTAAGGTTTCAACTGTTCATACCTAATACACAATATTGTTTTAATACTGGGCCACTGTCTGCTACGCTGGCCCAGAATTAAAACATTGGATAAATGTATTTTTATTATCAAATCTAGAGACTAAAGGGTGGAGTCAATCTGGACAAAGGGGCACCCTGTCCACCCTCCTAGTAATGAATGGAGAATCACCCGACGTGTACACTATTGAACCAACATTGGACCCTATTATAGGCCTACTGCCGTGCAATCCAAAAGGCAGTATTTACTCACTTTACAAGTGAGCAGATACTGCCTTTTGAATTTAAAGAGCAGCATAGTGCAGTGTCTGCTCACTTTACAAGTAAGCAGAAACTGCCTTTTGCCATTCAAGAGTATAGTGATCCACGAAATCATGGATAAATCCAGAAGAACATGTTGGATGACTTAGAAAAGTACCCCTCCTGATTACTCTGGCAATGTTGTGTCAAAATTTCAAGTTGATCAGATTAAAACTCAGGGAGAAATAGCGTCTTGCAAAAACGTGCTAAGAATAATAAGTTTAAAGTTTCGTTGAAAACTCAATATATTTGGGCATAGCCCAAATATAAATATTAATGTAACATGATGTCATTCTGCTCTCCATATGCCCAAAGCTAGGTTAGTGTGAGTTTAGCTATAACAGTGTTGTAACCTTCAGTTTAACGCTAACCGGTATGCCAGAAGCTGGTTTTGGCTTAAAGGGACCCCTTGGGATGAGACATTTTCAATGTTGGCAATTTGGAAAATTGTATTTATTAGAAGCTATATAGCCTACTGATCTTAACTAAAAAAAGTCAAAAAAACAATTTTAAAGCACCGAGAAAGAGTGAAATACAGTGTAGTTATATTTCCAGGTCGTATATTGCCATGTAAACAAATCAAGTCAGCAATATACCGCACTTTACAACACATATTCCCACGTCTTGGATGGTAAGATCAGAGCAATCGCCGCTAATTGGTGTCTTATAGTCGGGACATAGGGGGATACACATGCAGCACTGATCGTCTGCCCAACGCTGGGCCGACAGCATCACCATGTGGTCCAATGCTGTAGGAACATTTAACCGTCTTTTAGCAAGTGTTTAGGTATACAAAAAGTTTGTTTGGGTTTTAAGCAGATTCATAAAAATGTTTATAATATTTTTCTTTTTAATCTGAAAAATAAAATCATGATCTGGGGGTTACACTACTTCATTACAAAACTAAAAACGAAAATTGATGTCATCCCAAGGAGCTGCTTTCACACGATGATAAACCGGTGTGTTATGTTGCCAAAAGTTAACCATTTAGCATTAGGTTAAGGAAGTTGATGGCAATAGCAACTTGAAATCACATCATGAAAATAGCTAATGTATCATAATTATCCATGGGATACTAATAGACGACACTTATAATTGTGTGGAGTCATTAGAAAAAAATCAACATTATAACATATTATTGTTATATTTGATGGAAATGCAAATCAAAATACTTTTTAAGACATTGCAGGTATCTACTCCTTTATTTTCAAATCAGTGATGTACCGAACAAAATTATACACACATCTATGCATGCCTATCGCAATTAAATACTAATATACCAATCGAATTAATGAAATATGTTCTTATCTCAGATTTTATTGTACATACATATGACAATGAAATATTAGCCTTTACAACGCTAAAATAAATTTCGTATAAAGTATGAGATAATAAATGATGACTTATTATATACTTTTTATGACGCACAATAACATCTGAGATAATACAAATGTCTGAGCCCTTTCAGCACGGGGACCGTCTGTTGACGTTAAGACGCCTGATTCTAACGTCTGTAGACGTCAAATTCAGACGTCTATAGACGGTTCACGCGCTAAAAGAACTTAAACAAATTATAATTGCCCTACACCCATACCATAGGTAGCCTACCCAAATGAAGCAGAACGATGTAACCAAGACATTAATCATTTTTTTCAATTTGAAATAATCATAAATATTTTCATTAGCTTTTTCTGCTTTATTTGCTTCATTTTTAATTCTTTCCGGGCAGGGACCGCCCTTAGACGTCTGACGTTTATATACGTTAGATCAGAAATGCATTATGCATTTCTGGTTAGATTCAGACGTCTACAGACGGTCCCCGTGCTGAAAGGGTTAATACATAATTTATTATCTCAGATGTTACTGTGCGTCATCAAAAGTAAATATTAATTCATCATTTATTCTCTCAAATTTTTTTGCGCAGTATTGATTTTAATATTATTATTATGAATGTATCTTATGTAGGGCCTACTCACAAAATCTGTTGGACCAATGATCTGTTGGCCTCACAAAATTGCATCGTGGGTTGACGGATGACAGCATATTAGGATCATCAATGTAATGGTCATCATCCAACGCAACAACGAATATGAATTTCCCTGTGTTTTCTTGCTATGTTGTGCAAAACACAGCAAGCCACAATTATTATAATCAATCTGGTGCTTAATTTGGTGCGGAGGCCAAAGTGCAAACATGCAAATCGTCTTAAAAATTGTTTTAAAACGCCAAACAATCTCTCTATAATGTTTCGGGTCATTATATGAGACCAATTGTAATGCCGTTCATTATCTGTTGTTGGCCTAGCGAGTGGCGTGAGGTACAGCAAGCATGGCTACCCTGAGAGATGAAGTTTACCCAGTGTGCAGTGGGCCCCTCGTCCTAAACTAAGCCTAAAATATGAGGAACATACTCCACTCATTGATGTAGTTGTTTTTGAAAATTAGAAATGCGAGCATATTTATTGTGCTAGTCGAATGGACCCAGTGTAATGCTTCTTTTGACAACCAATAAGAAACCTTGTTACATCATTCACGGGGTGCCCAAGGACACTTTAATTATCTTGCATACACCACAGTGGGCTGTATAACACTAATTTTCCTTTATTTCGTCCGCCACTGTGTATCGAAGGCACAAAATTAGCGTTTCCACGCCCCGTCACGGGACATGGAAGAAGATTTACCTGTTATTTGCCCCGTCACGGGTAATCCAACGCACTTTTCTTGCCTTGTGTGCCCCGTGACGGGGCAAATAGACCCAGCCTTTATATTAATGGTATAGCTGTCTGACACGGTTTTCCAGATATTTCGCATAATCAAGTCAATAATGGCCACAAGTTGGCCATTTTGAATTTGATCCAGTTTACATTTTTCAGGCTATATCCCTCTCTCAAACCTCACATCTTGTTTTTAGTAATGGTCTAGCTATCTGGCATGTAATGGCTTGCAAAATATCAGGGTGCATCCTTCCATGAAGTCTCACATTTTGTTTCATAGTAATGATCTGGTATAATTATCTTCTTCCTGATACAATGATGGGTGTGATAGTGGTATAATTATCTTCTTTCTGATTCAATGTTGGGTGGATGCTGGTATAATGATCTTTTTTCTGATAAAATGATGGGTGTGATGCTGGTACAATTATCTTCTTCTTGATACAATGATGGGTGTGATGCTGGTATAATTATATTCTTCCTGATACAATGATGGGTGTGATGCTGGTATAATTATCTTCTTCCTCAAACAATGATGGGTGTGATGCTGGTATAATTATCTTCTTCCTCATACAACGATGGGTGAGATGCTGGTATAATTATCTTCTTTCTGATACAATGATGGGTGTGATACTGGTATAATTATCTTCCTTCTGATACAATGATGGGTGTGATGCTGGTATAATTATATTCTTCCTGATACAATGATGGGTGTGATGCTGGTATAATTATCTTCTTCCTCATACAATGATGGGTGTGATGCTGGTATAATTATCTTCTTCCTCAAACAATGATGGGTGTGATGCTGGTATAATTATCTTCTTCCTCAAACAATGATGGGTGTGATGCTGGTATAATTATCTTCTTTCTGATACAATGATGGGTGTGATGCTGGTATAATTATATTCTTCCTGATACAATGATGGGTGGATTCTGGCATAATTATCTTCTTCCTGATACAATGATGGGTGTGATGCTGGTATAATTATCTTCTTCCTCAAACAATGATGGGTGTGATGCTGGTATAATTATCTTCTTTCTGATACAATGATGGGTGTGATGCTGGTATAATTATATTCTTCCTGATACAATGATGGGTGGATTCTGGCATAATTATCTTCTTCCTGATACAATGATGGGTGTGATGCTGGTATAATTATCTTCTTCCTCAAACAATGATGGGTGTGATGCTGGTATAATTATCTTCTTCCTCAAACAATGATGGGTGTGATGCTGGTATAATTATCTTCTTCCTCAAACAATGATGGGTGTGATGCTGGTATAATTATCTGCTTTCTGATACAATGATGGGTGTGATGCTGGTATAATTATCTTCTTTCTGATACAATGATGGATGTGATGCTGGTATAATTATCTTCTTCCTCATACAATGATGGGTGTGATACTGGTATAATTATCTTCTTTCTGATACAATGATGGGTGTGAGGCTGGTATAATTATCTTCCTGATACAATGATGGGTGTGATGCTGGTATAATTATCTTCTTCCTCATACAATGATGGGTGTGATACTGGTATAATTATCTTCTTTCTGATACAATGATGGGTGTGAGGCTGGTATAATTATCTTCTTACTGATACAATGATGGGTGTGATGCTGGTATAATTATCTTCCTGATACAATGATGGGTGTGATGCTGGTATAATCATCTTCTTCCTCAAACAATGATGGGTGTGATGCTGGTATAATTATCTGCTTTCTGATACAATGATGGGTGTGATGCTGATATAATTATCTGCTTTCTGATACAATGATGGGTGTGATGCTGGTATAATTATCTTCTTCCTGATACAATGATGGGTGAGATGCTGGCATAATTATCTTCCTTCTGATACAATGATGGGTGTGATGCTGGTGTAATTATCTTCTTCCTGATACAATGATGGGTGTGATGCTGGTATAATTATCTTCTTTCTCATACAATGATGGGTGTGATGCTGGTATAATTATCTTCTTTCTGATACAATGATGGGTGTGATGCTGGTGTAATTATCTTCTTCCTGATACAATGATGGATGTGATGTTGGTATAATTATCTTCTTTCTCATACAATGATGGGTGTGATGCTGGTATAATTATATTCTTCCTGATACAATGGTGGGTGTGATGCTGGTATAATTATCTTCTTCCTGATACAATGATGGGTGTGATGCTGGTATAATTATCTTCTTCCTTCTGATACAATGATGGGTGTGATGTTGGTATAATTATCTTTTTCCTGATACAATGATGGGTGTGATGCTGGTATAATTATATTCTTCCTGATACAATGGTGGGTGTGATGCTGGTATAATTATCTTCTTCCTGATACAATGATGGGTGTGATGCTGGTATAATTATCTTCTTCCTTCTGATACAATGATGGGTGTGATGTTGGTATAATTATCTTTTTCCTGATACAATGGTGGGTGTGATGTTGGTATAATTATCTTTTTCCTGATACAATGATGGGTGTGATGCTGGTATAATTATCTTCTTCCTGATACAATGATGGGTGTGATGCTGGTATAATTATCTTCTTTCTGATACAATGATGGGTGTGATGCTGGTATAATTATCTTCCTGATACAATGATGGGTGTGATGCTGGTATAATTATCTTCTTCCTCAAACAATGATGGGTGTGATGCTGGTATAATCATCTTCTTCCTGATACAATGATGGGTGTGATGTTGGTATAATTATCTTCCTGATACAATGATGGGTGTGATGCTGGTATAATTATCTTCCTGATACAATGATGGGTGTGATGCTGGTATAATTATCTTCTTCCTGATACAATGATGGGTGTGATGCTGGTATAATTATCTTCCTCATACAATGATGGGTGTGATGCTGGTATAATTATCTTCCTGATACAATGATGGGTGTGATGCTGGTATAATTATCTTTTTCCGGATACAATGATGGGTGTGATGCTGGTATAATTATCTTCTTCCTGATACAATGATGGGTGTGATGCTGGTATAATTATCTTCTTCATGATACAATGATGGGTGTGATGCTGGTATAATTATCTTTTTCCGGATACAATGATGGGTGTGTGACGCTGGTATAATTATCTTCTTCATGATACAATGATGGGTGTGATGCTGGTATAATTATCTTCTTCCTGATACAATGATGGGTGTGATGCTGGTATAATTATCTTCTTCCTCATACAATGATGGGTGTGATGCTGGTATAATTATCTTCTTTCCGATACAATGATGGGTGTGATGCTGGTATAATTATCTTCTTTCTGATACAATGATGGGTGTGATGCTGGTATAATTATCTTCTTCCTGATACAATGATGGGTGTGATGCTGGTATAATTATCTTCCTGATACAATGATGGGTGTGATGCTGGTATAATTATCTTCTTCCTGATACAATGATGGGTGTGATGCTGGTATAATTATATTCTTCCTGATACAATGATGGGTGTGATGTTGGTATAATTATTTTCCTGATACAATGGTGGGTGTGATGCTGGCATAATTATCTTCCTTCTGATACAATGATGGGTGTGATGCTGGTATAATTATCTTCTTCCTCATACAACGATGGGTGCGATGCTGGTAGAATTATCTTCTTCCTGATACAATGATGGGTGTGATGCTGGTATAATTATCTTCCTGATACAATGATGGGTGTGATGCTGGTATAATTATCTTCTTCCTCATACAATGATGGGTGTGACACTGGTATAATTATCTTCTTCCTCATACAATGATGGGTGTGATACTGGTATAATTATCTTCTTCCTGATACAATGATGGGTGTGATGTTGGTATAATTATTTTCCTGATACAATGATGGGTGTGATGCTGGTATAATTATCTTCTTCCTGATACAATGATGGGTGTGATGCTGGTATAATTATCTTCCGGATACAATGATGGGTGTGATGCTGGTATAATTATCTTCTTCCTGATACAATGATGGGTGTGATGCTGGTATAATTATCTTCTTCCTGATACAATGATGGGTGTGATGCTGGTATAATCATCTTCTTTCTGATACAATGATGGGTGTGATGCTGGTATAATTATCTTCCTTCTGATACAATGATGGGTGTGATGCTGGTATAATTATCTTCTTCCTGATACAATGATGGGTGTGATGCTGGTATAATTATCTTCTTTCTGATACAATGATGGTTGTGATGTTGGTATAATTATCTTCTTCCTCATACAATGATGGGTGTGACACTGGTATAATTATCTTCTTCCTCATACAATGATGGGTGTGATGCTGGTATAATTATCTTCTTCCTGATACAATGATGGGTGTGATGCTGGTATAATTATCTTCTTCCTGATACAATGATGGGTGTGATGCTGGTATAATCATCTTCTTTCTGATACAATGATGGGTGTGATGCTGGTATAATTATCTTCCTTCTGATACAATGATGGGTGTGATGCTGGTATAATTATCTTCTTTCTGATACAATGATGGGTGTGATGCTGGTATAATTATCTTCCTTCTGATACAATGATGGGTGTGATGCTGGTATAATTATCTTCTTTCTGATACAATGATGGGTGTGATGCTGGTATAATCATCTTCTTCCTCATACAATGATGGGTGTGACACTGGTATAATTATCTTCTTCCTCATACAATGATGGGTGTGATGCTGGTATAATTATCTTCTTCCTGATACAATGATGGGTGTGATGTTGGTATAATTATCTTCTTTCTGATACAATGATGGGTGTGATGCTGGTATAATTATCTTCCTTCTGATACAATGATGGGTGTGATGCTGGTATAATTATCTTCTTCCTGATACAATGATGGGTGTGATGTTGGTATAATTATCTTCTTCCTCATACAATGATGGGTGTGACACTGGTATAATTATCTTCTTCCTCATACAATGATGGGTGTGATGCTGGTATAATTATCTTCTTCCTGATACAATGATGGGTGTGATGCTGGTATAATTATCTTCTTCCTGATACAATGATGGGTGTGATGTTGGTATAATTATCTTCTTCCTCATACAATGATGGGTGTGACACTGGTATAATTATCTTCTTCCTCATACAATGATGGGTGTGATGCTGGTATAATTATCTTCTTCCTCATACAATGATGGGTGTGATGCTGGTATAATTATCTTCTTCCTGATACAATGATGGGTGTGATGCTGGTATAATTATCTTCTTCCTGATACAATGATGGGTGTGATGCTGGTATAATCATCTTCTTTCTGATACAATGATGGGTGTGATGCTGGTATAATTATCTTCCTTCTGATACAATGATGGGTGTGATGCTGGTATAATTATCTTCCTGATACAATGATGGGTGTGATGCTGGTATAATTATCTTCTTCCTGATACAATGATGGGTGTGATGCTGGTATAATCATCTTCTTTCTGATACAATGATGGGTGTGATGCTGGTATAATTATCTTCTTCCTCATACAATGATGGGTGTGATGCTGGTATAATTATCTTCTTCCTGATACAATGATGGGTGTGATGCTGGTATAATTATCTTCTTTCTGATACAATGATGGGTGTGATGCTGGTATAATCATCTTCTTTCTGATACAATGATGGGTGTGATGCTGGTATAATTATCTTCTTCCTCATACAATGATGGGTGTGACACTGGTATAATTATCTTCTTCCTCATACAATGATGGGTGTGATGCTGGTATAATTATCTTCTTCCTGATACAATGATGGGTGTGATGCTGGTATAATTATCTTCTTCCTGATACAATGATGGGTGTGATGCTGGTATAATCATCTTCTTTCTGATACAATGATGGGTGTGATGCTGGTATAATTATCTTCCTTCTGATACAATGATGGGTGTGATGCTGGTATAATTATCTTCCTGATACAACGATGGGTGTGATGCTGGTATAATTATCTTCTTCCTCATACAATGATGGGTGTGATGCTGGTATAATTATCTTCCTGGTACAATGGTGGGTGTGATGCTGGTATAATTATCTTCTTCCTTATACAACGATGGGTGTGATGCTGGTATAATTATATTCTTTCTGGTACAATGATGGGTGTGATGCTGGTATAATTATCTTCTTCCTTATACAACGATGGGTGTGATGCTGGTATAATTATATTCTTTCTGATACAACGATGGGTGTGATGCTGGTATAATTATATTCTTTCTGATACAACGATGGGTGTGATGCTGGTATAATTATATTCTTCCTGATACAATGATGGGTGTGATGCTGGTATAATTATCTTCTTCCTGATACAATGATGGGTGTGATGTTGGTATAATTATCTTCCTGGTACAATGGTGGGTGTGATGCTGGTATAATTATCTTCTTCCTTATACAACGATGGGTGTGATGCTGGTATAATTATATTCTTTCTGATACAATGATGGGTGTGATGTTGGTATAATTATCTTCCTGGTACAATGGTGGGTGTGATGCTGGTATAATTATCTTCTTCCTTATACAACGATGGGTGTGATGCTGGTATAATTATATTCTTTCTGGTACAATGATGGGTGTGATGCTGGTATAATTATCTTCTTCCTCATACAACGATGGGTGTGATGCTGGTATAATTATCTTCTCCTTGATACAATGATGGGTGTGATGCTAGTATAATTATCTGCTTCCTCATACAATGATGAGTGTGATGCTGGTATTGTTAGCACCGGCGTGCTATGGCAAATGAAGTCACAAGACTCTTTACTGCAGCTGTTTTTATTCACATAGAGTTCACATGGATATAGAGAGCTCACATAGATGGGATAAAATATCTGAAATATAAAAAATACAATAATGACTAGAGACGTAAATAAATTCCTCGATCTAACAAAAGAAATCATTTAGCTTTCAATCACAATGAAAATTAACAAATGAAATTAATTTAGATTTATTCACATTCAATGACTTAATCTCATTAATCGCCACCTGGTGACCAATTTAAATTTACCACACCAAGAGATCGCCATCTGGTGATTAATGAATAGTTAATCGATTTTATATTCGTCTAATCGGGTGTCTCCTCATTTTAGCACCTTATGGTCTCACCACCATAATAAAGCCGAAATCCAGGGAGGTGTCTACTAATGATGGAATCATCACACAAAATATTTTTACTGCGGCTGTTCCAACCTCCATTGAAACAAAATAAAATACAAAGAAATTATAATTTTGTGAATATTTAATAAGCACACGTTATCTTCTTTGTCAAGGATATCAGATAATATGAGTAGGCACTGCCTAGGGAGAGCTGGCTCCCATGATACAAATTATATTATATTAATATGTACCATAATATTCTGTGATAAGAACACATCCACATGATATGAAAATATATAATACCCCTAGGCCCTAGCCTGACAAAGGCATGGTAGGTCTACAGTAGTAGTAGGACTAGTATACCCTCTAGTAGTAGTTTGTGATAGTATTGCATTCATTGATAAATTATGACGTCATAGATTGAAGTCATTTCCTTCATGAATTTCAGTAAAAATACAGTACAGTTGGACTATGACGTCATAGATTCAGTCTGAGTATAATAGCCATGACTACAACACCATAAAGTAAAAATTTAAAAATAAATGCCTTCTGTAAATTTGACCGCGTATTTGTGCTGTGAGAATATACTGATGAACAGATTGTTTTGTGAGACCTTTTGCTTGCCCATGAGGTCTCACCACACAAATTCATTCGCGCATATCATTATAAAGTTTAAGAATAAGAAAGTTAGTCTCTTTTTAAAAATTGTGGCTCTTTGCAGCAGCTCCTGTGGTGATTATTACGGAAATATCATTTTGATACCAATTTAAATCGATTCTGTGATGTTTTGTTGTAGCAAAAGCATCGAAATGATAAAAGATAGATCTAACAGGAACTCCTTGCGCTGGCTGTAACAAGGCTCTTCTAAAAAACGAGATCAATTTTTTTCTAGGTCGCCCGGGGGAGAGTGGGGCAAGAGCTTATTCTAGGCTAAAATAGCAGGAAAGCAAGCAGATTCACATACCTTTTTTATTTTGAAAGAGAACAGCAGGATGGTTAAAATGATATATAGGGTTATTTACATTTCCCCATTTTAGGAGTGCTGGGAGGCCTGAGCGTATGGGTCATAATACATGTAAGTCTATGGGACGGGTATTATGTGTGGTGAGACGTTAAGGCCATAGTTCCAGAAAACACATTTTCGCGCCTGTGGGATGTTTTATTGCTACTAGACCATTAATTTTGCTCATTTATTATCACCAGGCAGCCAATTCAGCAAAAAAATATAATATAGACATGTTTTCTAGCGAATTTAACGAAACTAATTTGATAATGTTCAATTATGGCCCATATACCAAGCATTCGTCCATATAGCACTGAAACAGTTGTAAGTTCAACTTGGTTCTTCCGCTTCCCCGCATTGATTTTCTAGTCCTTTGGTATTTATACCTCTTTTGTTTGTGTGTATAATGTCCGTACATCACTATTCTGAAGAAATAAAATCATTCATTGCCCAATTTCAAGACGAGTCTCTGAAAAAATAGACAATTCCATACAGATGCTTCATGAAAATGGAAAATAATGTTGTAATACCGAAAAACGGGCCATTTCTCGAGATCTAGTAATAAACAGGGGAATTTCATTTTGCGTTTGTGTGCCTTCTGCTCATCGGAATTGGACAAGGTTTTCTTTTTCGATTTCAGAATAGAATGTATTTTCTAGCTCACTTGAAAAAAAATATTCCATAAACATGTTTATTTCCCTTAAGGTCTCACCACACAAATTCATTCGCGCATATCATTATAAAGTTTAAGAATAAGAAAGTTAGTCTCTTTTTAAAAATTGTGGCTCTTTGCAGCAGCTCCTGTGGTGATTATTACGGAAATATCATTTTGATACCAATTTAAATCGATTCTGTGATGTTTTGTTGTAGCAAAAGCATCGAAATGATAAAAGATAGATCTAACAGGAACTCCTTGCGCTGGCTGTAACAAGGCTCTTCTAAAAAACGAGGTCAATTTTTTTCTAGGTCGCCCGGGGGAGAGTGGGGCAAGAGCTTATTCTAGGCTAAAATAGCAGGAAAGCAAGCAGATTCACATACCTTTTTTATTTTGAAAGAGAACAGCAGGATGGTTAAAATGATATATAGGGTTATTTACATTTCCCCATTTTAGGAGTGCTGGGAGGCCTGAGCGTATGGGTCATAATACATGTAAGTCTATGGGACGGGTATTATGTGTGGTGAGACGTTAAGGCCATAGTTCCAGAAAACACATTTTCGCGCCTGTGGGATGTTTTATTGCTACTAGACCATTAATTTTGCTCATTTATTATCACCAGGCAGCCAATTCAGCAAAAAAATATAATATAGACATGTTTTCTAGCGAATTTAACGAAACTAATTTGATAATGTTCAATTATGGCCCATATACCAAGCATTCGTCCATATAGCACTGAAACAGTTGTAAGTTCAACTTGGTTCTTCCGCTTCCCCGCATTGATTTTCTAGTCCTTTGGTATTTATACCTCTTTTGTTTGTGTGTATAATGTCCGTACATCACTATTCTGAAGAAATAAAATCATTCATTGCCCAATTTCAAGACGAGTCTCTGAAAAAATAGACAATTCCATACAGATGCTTCATGAAAATGGAAAATAATGTTGTAATACCGAAAAACGGGCCATTTCTCGAGATCTAGTAATAAACAGGGGAATTTCATTTTGCGTTTGTGTGCCTTCTGCTCATCGGAATTGGACAAGGTTTTCTTTTTCGATTTCAGAATAGAATGTATTTTCTAGCTCACTTGAAAAAAAATATTCCATAAACATGTTTATTTCCCTTAAGGTCTCACCACACAAATTCATTCGCGCATATCATTATAAAGTTTAAGAATAAGAAAGTTAGTCTCTTTTTAAAAATTGTGGCTCTTTGCAGCAGCTCCTGTGGTGATTATTACGGAAATATCATTTTGATACCAATTTAAATCGATTCTGTGATGTTTTGTTGTAGCAAAAGCATCGAAATGATAAAAGATAGATCTAACAGGAACTCCTTGCGCTGGCTGTAACAAGGCTCTTCTAAAAAACGAGGTCAATTTTTTTCTAGGTCGCCCGGGGGAGAGTGGGGCAAGAGCTTATTCTAGGCTAAAATAGCAGGAAAGCAAGCAGATTCACATACCTTTTTTATTTTGAAAGAGAACAGCAGGATGGTTAAAATGATATATAGGGTTATTTACATTTCCCCATTTTAGGAGTGCTGGGAGGCCTGAGCGTATGGGTCATAATACATGTAAGTCTATGGGACGGGTATTATGTGTGGTGAGACGTTAAGGCCATAGTTCCAGAAAACACATTTTCGCGCCTGTGGGATGTTTTATTGCTACTAGACCATTAATTTTGCTCATTTATTATCACCAGGCAGCCAATTCAGCAAAAAAATATAATATAGACATGTTTTCTAGCGAATTTAACGAAACTAATTTGATAATGTTCAATTATGGCCCATATACCAAGCATTCGTCCATATAGCACTGAAACAGTTGTAAGTTCAACTTGGTTCTTCCGCTTCCCCGCATTGATTTTCTAGTCCTTTGGTATTTATACCTCTTTTGTTTGTGTGTATAATGTCCGTACATCACTATTCTGAAGAAATAAAATCATTCATTGCCCAATTTCAAGACGAGTCTCTGAAAAAATAGACAATTCCATACAGATGCTTCATGAAAATGGAAAATAATGTTGTAATACCGAAAAACGGGCCATTTCTCGAGATCTAGTAATAAACAGGGGAATTTCATTTTGCGTTTGTGTGCCTTCTGCTCATCGGAATTGGACAAGGTTTTCTTTTTCGATTTCAGAATAGAATGTATTTTCTAGCTCACTTGAAAAAAAATATTCCATAAACATGTTTATTTCCCTTAAGGTCTCACCACACAAATTCATTCGCGCATATCATTATAAAGTTTAAGAATAAGAAAGTTAGTCTCTTTTTAAAAATTGTGGCTCTTTGCAGCAGCTCCTGTGGTGATTATTACGGAAATATCATTTTGATACCAATTTAAATCGATTCTGTGATGTTTTGTTGTAGCAAAAGCATCGAAATGATAAAAGATAGATCTAACAGGAACTCCTTGCGCTGGCTGTAACAAGGCTCTTCTAAAAAACGAGGTCAATTTTTTTCTAGGTCGCCCGGGGGAGAGTGGGGCAAGAGCTTATTCTAGGCTAAAATAGCAGGAAAGCAAGCAGATTCACATACCTTTTTTATTTTGAAAGAGAACAGCAGGATGGTTAAAATGATATATAGGGTTATTTACATTTCCCCATTTTAGGAGTGCTGGGAGGCCTGAGCGTATGGGTCATAATACATGTAAGTCTATGGGACGGGTATTATGTGTGGTGAGACGTTAAGGCCATAGTTCCAGAAAACACATTTTCGCGCCTGTGGGATGTTTTATTGCTACTAGACCATTAATTTTGCTCATTTATTATCACCAGGCAGCCAATTCAGCAAAAAAATATAATATAGACATGTTTTCTAGCGAATTTAACGAAACTAATTTGATAATGTTCAATTATGGCCCATATACCAAGCATTCGTCCATATAGCACTGAAACAGTTGTAAGTTCAACTTGGTTCTTCCGCTTCCCCGCATTGATTTTCTAGTCCTTTGGTATTTATACCTCTTTTGTTTGTGTGTATAATGTCCGTACATCACTATTCTGAAGAAATAAAATCATTCATTGCCCAATTTCAAGACGAGTCTCTGAAAAAATAGACAATTCCATACAGATGCTTCATGAAAATGGAAAATAATGTTGTAATACCGAAAAACGGGCCATTTCTCGAGATCTAGTAATAAACAGGGGAATTTCATTTTGCGTTTGTGTGCCTTCTGCTCATCGGAATTGGACAAGGTTTTCTTTTTCGATTTCAGAATAGAATGTATTTTCTAGCTCACTTGAAAAAAAATATTCCATAAACATGTTTATTTCCCTTAAGGTCTCACCACACAAATTCATTCGCGCATATCATTATAAAGTTTAAGAATAAGAAAGTTAGTCTCTTTTTAAAAATTGTGGCTCTTTGCAGCAGCTCCTGTGGTGATTATTACGGAAATATCATTTTGATACCAATTTAAATCGATTCTGTGATGTTTTGTTGTAGCAAAAGCATCGAAATGATAAAAGATAGATCTAACAGGAACTCCTTGCGCTGGCTGTAACAAGGCTCTTCTAAAAAACGAGGTCAATTTTTTTCTAGGTCGCCCGGGGGAGAGTGGGGCAAGAGCTTATTCTAGGCTAAAATAGCAGGAAAGCAAGCAGATTCACATACCTTTTTTATTTTGAAAGAGAACAGCAGGATGGTTAAAATGATATATAGGGTTATTTACATTTCCCCATTTTAGGAGTGCTGGGAGGCCTGAGCGTATGGGTCATAATACATGTAAGTCTATGGGACGGGTATTATGTGTGGTGAGACGTTAAGGCCATAGTTCCAGAAAACACATTTTCGCGCCTGTGGGATGTTTTATTGCTACTAGACCATTAATTTTGCTCATTTATTATCACCAGGCAGCCAATTCAGCAAAAAAATATAATATAGACATGTTTTCTAGCGAATTTAACGAAACTAATTTGATAATGTTCAATTATGGCCCATATACCAAGCATTCGTCCATATAGCACTGAAACAGTTGTAAGTTCAACTTGGTTCTTCCGCTTCCCCGCATTGATTTTCTAGTCCTTTGGTATTTATACCTCTTTTGTTTGTGTGTATAATGTCCGTACATCACTATTCTGAAGAAATAAAATCATTCATTGCCCAATTTCAAGACGAGTCTCTGAAAAAATAGACAATTCCATACAGATGCTTCATGAAAATGGAAAATAATGTTGTAATACCGAAAAACGGGCCATTTCTCGAGATCTAGTAATAAACAGGGGAATTTCATTTTGCGTTTGTGTGCCTTCTGCTCATCGGAATTGGACAAGGTTTTCTTTTTCGATTTCAGAATAGAATGTATTTTCTAGCTCACTTGAAAAAAAATATTCCATAAACATGTTTATTTCCCTTAAGGCCATAGTTCCAGAAAACACATTTTCGCGCCTGTGGGATGTTTTATTGCTACTAGACCATTAATTTTGCTCATTTATTATCACCAGGCAGCCAATTCAGCAAAAAAATATAATATAGACATGTTTTCTAGCGAATTTAACGAAACTAATTTGATAATGTTCAATTATGGCCCATATACCAAGCATTCGTCCATATAGCACTGAAACAGTTGTAAGTTCAACTTGGTTCTTCCGCTTCCCCGCATTGATTTTCTAGTCCTTTGGTATTTATACCTCTTTTGTTTGTGTGTATAATGTCCGTACATCACTATTCTGAAGAAATAAAATCATTCATTGCCCAATTTCAAGACGAGTCTCTGAAAAAATAGACAATTCCATACAGATGCTTCATGAAAATGGAAAATAATGTTGTAATACCGAAAAACGGGCCATTTCTCGAGATCTAGTAATAAACAGGGGAATTTCATTTTGCGTTTGTGTGCCTTCTGCTCATCGGAATTGGACAAGGTTTTCTTTTTCGATTTCAGAATAGAATGTATTTTCTAGCTCACTTGAAAAAAAATATTCCATAAACATGTTTATTTCCCTTAAGGCCATAGTTCCAGAAAACACATTTTCGCGCCTGTGGGATGTTTTATTGCTACTAGACCATTAATTTTGCTCATTTATTATCACCAGGCAGCCAATTCAGCAAAAAAATATAATATAGACATGTTTTCTAGCGAATTTAACGAAACTAATTTGATAATGTTCATTTATGGCCCATATACCAAGCATTCGTCCATATAGCACTGAAACAGTTGTAAGTTCAACTTGGTTCTTCCGCTTCCCCGCATTGATTTTCTAGTCCTTTGGTATTTATACCTCTTTTGTTTGTGTGTATAATGTCCGTACATCACTATTCTGAAGAAATAAAATCATTCATTGCCCAATTTCAAGACGAGTCTCTGAAAAAATAGACAATTCCATACAGATGCTTCATGAAAATGGAAAATAATGTTGTAATACCGAAAAACGGGCCATTTCTCGAGATCTAGTAATAAACAGGGGAATTTCATTTTGCGTTTGTGTGCCTTCTGCTCATCGGAATTGGACAAGGTTTTCTTTTTCGATTTCAGAATAGAATGTATTTTCTAGCTCACTTGAAAAAAAATATTCCATAAACATGTTTATTTCCCTTAAGGCCATAGTTCCAGAAAACACATTTTCGCGCCTGTGGGATGTTTTATTGCTACTAGACCATTAATTTTGCTCATTTATTATCACCAGGCAGCCAATTCAGCAAAAAAATATAATATAGACATGTTTTCTAGCGAATTTAACGAAACTAATTTGATAATGTTCAATTATGGCCCATATACCAAGCATTCGTCCATATAGCACTGAAACAGTTGTAAGTTCAACTTGGTTCTTCCGCTTCCCCGCATTGATTTTCTAGTCCTTTGGTATTTATACCTCTTTTGTTTGTGTGTATAATGTCCGTACATCACTATTCTGAAGAAATAAAATCATTCATTGCCCAATTTCAAGACGAGTCTCTGAAAAAATAGACAATTCCATACAGATGCTTCATGAAAATGGAAAATAATGTTGTAATACCGAAAAACGGGCCATTTCTCGAGATCTAGTAATAAACAGGGGAATTTCATTTTGCGTTTGTGTGCCTTCTGCTCATCGGAATTGGACAAGGTTTTCTTTTTCGATTTCAGAATAGAATGTATTTTCTAGCTCACTTGAAAAAAAATATTCCATAAACATGTTTATTTCCCTTAAGGTCTCACCACACAAATTCATTCGCGCATATCATTATAAAGTTTAAGAATAAGAAAGTTAGTCTCTTTTAAAAAATTGTGGCTCTTTGCAGCAGCTCCTGTGGTGATTATTACGGAAATATCATTTTGATACCAATTTAAATCGATTCTGTGATGTTTTGTTGTAGCAAAAGCATTGAAATGATAAAAGATAGATCTAACAGGAACTCCTTGCGCTGGCTGTAACAAGGCTCTTCTAAAAAACGAGGTCAATTTTTTTCTAGGTCGCCCGGGGGAGAGTGGGACAAGAGCTTATTCTAGGCTAAAATAGCAGGAAAGCAAGCAGATTCACATACCTTTTTTATTTTTTATTTTGAAAGAGAACAGCAGGATGGTTAAAATGATATATAGGGTTATTTACATTTCCCCATTTTAGGAGTGCTGGGAGGCCTGAGCGTATGGGTCATAATACATGTAAGTCTATGGGACGGGTATTATGTGTGGTGAGACGTTAAGGCCATAGTTCCAGAAAACACATTTTCGCGCCTGTGGGATGTTTTATTGCTACTAGACCATTAATTTTGCTCATTTATTATCACCAGGCAGCCAATTCAGCAAAAAAATATAATATAGACATGTTTTCTAGCGAATTTAACGAAACTAATTTGATAATGTTCAATTATGGCCCATATACCAAGCATTCGTCCATATATCACTGAAACAGTTGTAAGTTCAACTTGGTTCTTCCGCTTCCCCGCATTGATTTTCTAGTCCTTTGGTATTTATACCTCTTTTGTTTGTGTGTATAATGTCCGTACATCACTATTCTGAAGAAATAAAATCATTCATTGCCCAATTTCAAGACGAGTCTCTGAAAAAATAGACAATTCCATACAGATGCTTCATGAAAATGGAAAATAATGTTGTAATACCGAAAAACGGGCCATTTCTCGAGATCTAGTAATAAACAGGGGAATTTCATTTTGCGTTTGTGTGCCTTCTGCTCATCGGAATTGGACAAGGTTTTCTTTTTCGATTTCAGAATAGAATGTATTTTCTAGCTCACTTGAAAAAAAATATTCCATAAACATGTTTATTTCCCTTAAGGTCTCACCACACAAATTCATTCGCGCATATCATTATAAAGTTTAAGAATAAGAAAGTTAGTCTCTTTTTAAAAATTGTGGCTCTTTGCAGCAGCTCCTGTGGTGATTATTACGGAAATATCATTTTGATACCAATTTAAATCGATTCTGTGATGTTTTGTTGTAGCAAAAGCATCGAAATGATAAAAGATAGATCTAACAGGAACTCCTTGCGCTGGCTGTAACAAGGCTCTTCTAAAAAACGAGATCAATTTTTTTCTAGGTCGCCCGGGGGAGAGTGGGGCAAGAGCTTATTCTAGGCTAAAATAGCAGGAAAGCAAGCAGATTCACATACCTTTTTTATTTTGAAAGAGAACAGCAGGATGGTTAAAATGATATATAGGGTTATTTACATTTCCCCATTTTAGGAGTGCTGGGAGGCCTGAGCGTATGGGTCATAATACATGTAAGTCTATGGGACGGGTATTATGTGTGGTGAGACGTTAAGGCCATAGTTCCAGAAAACACATTTTCGCGCCTGTGGGATGTTTTATTGCTACTAGACCATTAATTTTGCTCATTTATTATCACCAGGCAGCCAATTCAGCAAAAAAATATAATATAGACATGTTTTCTAGCGAATTTAACGAAACTAATTTGATAATGTT
The DNA here is from genome assembly GCA_964017125.1 of Flabesymbios commensalis. NCBI lineage: Eukaryota > Metazoa > Annelida > Polychaeta > Terebellida > Flabelligeridae > Flabesymbios > Flabesymbios commensalis. The sequence goes on from CAXHKU010000667.1 coordinate 48,002, forward strand.
CAATTATGGCCCATATACCAAGCATTCGTCCATATAGCACTGAAACAGTTGTAAGTTCAACTTGGTTCTTCCGCTTCCCCGCATTGATTTTCTAGTCCTTTGGTATTTATACCTCTTTTGTTTGTGTGTATAATGTCCGTACATCACTATTCTGAAGAAATAAAATCATTCATTGCCCAATTTCAAGACGAGTCTCTGAAAAAATAGACAATTCCATACAGATGCTTCATGAAAATGGAAAATAATGTTGTAATACCGAAAAACGGGCCATTTCTCGAGATCTAGTAATAAACAGGGGAATTTCATTTTGCGTTTGTGTGCCTTCTGCTCATCGGAATTGGACAAGGTTTTCTTTTTCGATTTCAGAATAGAATGTATTTTCTAGCTCACTTGAAAAAAAATATTCCATAAACATGTTTATTTCCCTTAAGGTCTCACCACACAAATTCATTCGCGCATATCATTATAAAGTTTAAGAATAAGAAAGTTAGTCTCTTTTTAAAAATTGTGGCTCTTTGCAGCAGCTCCTGTGGTGATTATTACGGAAATATCATTTTGATACCAATTTAAATCGATTCTGTGATGTTTTGTTGTAGCAAAAGCATCGAAATGATAAAAGATAGATCTAACAGGAACTCCTTGCGCTGGCTGTAACAAGGCTCTTCTAAAAAACGAGGTCAATTTTTTTCTAGGTCGCCCGGGGGAGAGTGGGGCAAGAGCTTATTCTAGGCTAAAATAGCAGGAAAGCAAGCAGATTCACATACCTTTTTTATTTTGAAAGAGAACAGCAGGGTGGTTAAAATGATATATAGGGTTATTTACATTTCCCCATTTTAGGAGTGCTGGGAGGCCTGAGCGTATGGGTCATAATACATGTAAGTCTATGGGACGGGTATTATGTGTGGTGAGACGTTAAGGCCATAGTTCCAGAAAACACATTTTCGCGCCTGTGGGATGTTTTATTGCTACTAGACCATTAATTTTGCTCATTTATTATCACCAGGCAGCCAATTCAGCAAAAAAATATAATATAGACATGTTTTCTAGCGAATTTAACGAAACTAATTTGATAATGTTCAATTATGGCCCATATACCAAGCATTCGTCCATATAGCACTGAAACAGTTGTAAGTTCAACTTGGTTCTTCCGCTTCCCCGCATTGATTTTCTAGTCCTTTGGTATTTATACCTCTTTTGTTTGTGTGTATAATGTCCGTACATCACTATTCTGAAGAAATAAAATCATTCATTGCCCAATTTCAAGACGAGTCTCTGAAAAAATAGACAATTCCATACAGATGCTTCATGAAAATGGAAAATAATGTTGTAATACCGAAAAACGGGCCATTTCTCGAGATCTAGTAATAAACAGGGGAATTTCATTTTGCGTTTGTGTGCCTTCTGCTCATCGGAATTGGACAAGGTTTTCTTTTTCGATTTCAGAATAGAATGTATTTTCTAGCTCACTTGAAAAAAAATATTCCATAAACATGTTTATTTCCCTTAAGGTCTCACCACACAAATTCATTCGCGCATATCATTATAAAGTTTAAGAATAAGAAAGTTAGTCTCTTTTTAAAAATTGTGGCTCTTTGCAGCAGCTCCTGTGGTGATTATTACGGAAATATCATTTTGATACCAATTTAAATCGATTCTGTGATGTTTTGTTGTAGCAAAAGCATCGAAATGATAAAAGATAGATCTAACAGGAACTCCTTGCGCTGGCTGTAACAAGGCTCTTCTAAAAAACGAGGTCAATTTTTTTCTAGGTCGCCCGGGGGAGAGTGGGGCAAGAGCTTATTCTAGGCTAAAATAGCAGGAAAGCAAGCAGATTCACATACCTTTTTTATTTTGAAAGAGAACAGCAGGATGGTTAAAATGATATATAGGGTTATTTACATTTCCCCATTTTAGGAGTGCTGGGAGGCCTGAGCGTATGGGTCATAATACATGTAAGTCTATGGGACGGGTATTATGTGTGGTGAGACGTTAAGGCCATAGTTCCAGAAAACACATTTTCGCGCCTGTGGGATGTTTTATTGCTACTAGACCATTAATTTTGCTCATTTATTATCACCAGGCAGCCAATTCAGCAAAAAAATATAATATAGACATGTTTTCTAGCGAATTTAACGAAACTAATTTGATAATGTTCAATTATGGCCCATATACCAAGCATTCGTCCATATAGCACTGAAACAGTTGTAAGTTCAACTTGGTTCTTCCGCTTCCCCGCATTGATTTTCTAGTCCTTTGGTATTTATACCTCTTTTGTTTGTGTGTATAATGTCCGTACATCACTATTCTGAAGAAATAAAATCATTCATTGCCCAATTTCAAGACGAGTCTCTGAAAAAATAGACAATTCCATACAGATGCTTCATGAAAATGGAAAATAATGTTGTAATACCGAAAAACGGGCCATTTCTCGAGATCTAGTAATAAACAGGGGAATTTCATTTTGCGTTTGTGTGCCTTCTGCTCATCGGAATTGGACAAGGTTTTCTTTTTCGATTTCAGAATAGAATGTATTTTCTAGCTCACTTGAAAAAAAATATTCCATAAACATGTTTATTTCCCTTAAGGTCTCACCACACAAATTCATTCGCGCATATCATTATAAAGTTTAAGAATAAGAAAGTTAGTCTCTTTTTAAAAATTGTGGCTCTTTGCAGCAGCTCCTGTGGTGATTATTACGGAAATATCATTTTGATACCAATTTAAATCGATTCTGTGATGTTTTGTTGTAGCAAAAGCATCGAAATGATAAAAGATAGATCTAACAGGAACTCCTTGCGCTGGCTGTAACAAGGCTCTTCTAAAAAACGAGGTCAATTTTTTTCTAGGTCGCCCGGGGGAGAGTGGGGCAAGAGCTTATTCTAGGCTAAAATAGCAGGAAAGCAAGCAGATTCACATACCTTTTTTATTTTGAAAGAGAACAGCAGGATGGTTAAAATGATATATAGGGTTATTTACATTTCCCCATTTTAGGAGTGCTGGGAGGCCTGAGCGTATGGGTCATAATACATGTAAGTCTATGGGACGGGTATTATGTGTGGTGAGACGTTAAGGCCATAGTTCCAGAAAACACATTTTCGCGCCTGTGGGATGTTTTATTGCTACTAGACCATTAATTTTGCTCATTTATTATCACCAGGCAGCCAATTCAGCAAAAAAATATAATATAGACATGTTTTCTAGCGAATTTAACGAAACTAATTTGATAATGTTCAATTATGGCCCATATACCAAGCATTCGTCCATATAGCACTGAAACAGTTGTAAGTTCAACTTGGTTCTTCCGCTTCCCCGCATTGATTTTCTAGTCCTTTGGTATTTATACCTCTTTTGTTTGTGTGTATAATGTCCGTACATCACTATTCTGAAGAAATAAAATCATTCATTGCCCAATTTCAAGACGAGTCTCTGAAAAAATAGACAATTCCATACAGATGCTTCATGAAAATGGAAAATAATGTTGTAATACCGAAAAACGGGCCATTTCTCGAGATCTAGTAATAAACAGGGGAATTTCATTTTGCGTTTGTGTGCCTTCTGCTCATCGGAATTGGACAAGGTTTTCTTTTTCGATTTCAGAATAGAATGTATTTTCTAGCTCACTTGAAAAAAAATATTCCATAAACATGTTTATTTCCCTTAAGGTCTCACCACACAAATTCATTCGCGCATATCATTATAAAGTTTAAGAATAAGAAAGTTAGTCTCTTTTTAAAAATTGTGGCTCTTTGCAGCAGCTCCTGTGGTGATTATTACGGAAATATCATTTTGATACCAATTTAAATCGATTCTGTGATGTTTTGTTGTAGCAAAAGCATCGAAATGATAAAAGATAGATCTAACAGGAACTCCTTGCGCTGGCTGTAACAAGGCTCTTCTAAAAAACGAGGTCAATTTTTTTCTAGGTCGCCCGGGGGAGAGTGGGGCAAGAGCTTATTCTAGGCTAAAATAGCAGGAAAGCAAGCAGATTCACATACCTTTTTTATTTTGAAAGAGAACAGCAGGATGGTTAAAATGATATATAGGGTTATTTACATTTCCCCATTTTAGGAGTGCTGGGAGGCCTGAGCGTATGGGTCATAATACATGTAAGTCTATGGGACGGGTATTATGTGTGGTGAGACGTTAAGGCCATAGTTCCAGAAAACACATTTTCGCGCCTGTGGGATGTTTTATTGCTACTAGACCATTAATTTTGCTCATTTATTATCACCAGGCAGCCAATTCAGCAAAAAAATATAATATAGACATGTTTTCTAGCGAATTTAACGAAACTAATTTGATAATGTTCAATTATGGCCCATATACCAAGCATTCGTCCATATAGCACTGAAACAGTTGTAAGTTCAACTTGGTTCTTCCGCTTCCCCGCATTGATTTTCTAGTCCTTTGGTATTTATACCTCTTTTGTTTGTGTGTATAATGTCCGTACATCACTATTCTGAAGAAATAAAATCATTCATTGCCCAATTTCAAGACGAGTCTCTGAAAAAATAGACAATTCCATACAGATGCTTCATGAAAATGGAAAATAATGTTGTAATACCGAAAAACGGGCCATTTCTCGAGATCTAGTAATAAACAGGGGAATTTCATTTTGCGTTTGTGTGCCTTCTGCTCATCGGAATTGGACAAGGTTTTCTTTTTCGATTTCAGAATAGAATGTATTTTCTAGCTCACTTGAAAAAAAATATTCCATAAACATGTTTATTTCCCTTAAGGTCTCACCACACAAATTCATTCGCGCATATCATTATAAAGTTTAAGAATAAGAAAGTTAGTCTCTTTTTAAAAATTGTGGCTCTTTGCAGCAGCTCCTGTGGTGATTATTACGGAAATATCATTTTGATACCAATTTAAATCGATTCTGTGATGTTTTGTTGTAGCAAAAGCATCGAAATGATAAAAGATAGATCTAACAGGAACTCCTTGCGCTGGCTGTAACAAGGCTCTTCTAAAAAACGAGGTCAATTTTTTTCTAGGTCGCCCGGGGGAGAGTGGGGCAAGAGCTTATTCTAGGCTAAAATAGCAGGAAAGCAAGCAGATTCACATACCTTTTTTATTTTGAAAGAGAACAGCAGGATGGTTAAAATGATATATAGGGTTATTTACATTTCCCCATTTTAGGAGTGCTGGGAGGCCTGAGCGTATGGGTCATAATACATGTAAGTCTATGGGACGGGTATTATGTGTGGTGAGACGTTAAGGCCATAGTTCCAGAAAACACATTTTCGCGCCTGTGGGATGTTTTATTGCTACTAGACCATTAATTTTGCTCATTTATTATCACCAGGCAGCCAATTCAGCAAAAAAATATAATATAGACATGTTTTCTAGCGAATTTAACGAAACTAATTTGATAATGTTCAATTATGGCCCATATACCAAGCATTCGTCCATATAGCACTGAAACAGTTGTAAGTTCAACTTGGTTCTTCCGCTTCCCCGCATTGATTTTCTAGTCCTTTGGTATTTATACCTCTTTTGTTTGTGTGTATAATGTCCGTACATCACTATTCTGAAGAAATAAAATCATTCATTGCCCAATTTCAAGACGAGTCTCTGAAAAAATAGACAATTCCATACAGATGCTTCATGAAAATGGAAAATAATGTTGTAATACCGAAAAACGGGCCATTTCTCGAGATCTAGTAATAAACAGGGGAATTTCATTTTGCGTTTGTGTGCCTTCTGCTCATCGGAATTGGACAAGGTTTTCTTTTTCGATTTCAGAATAGAATGTATTTTCTAGCTCACTTGAAAAAAAATATTCCATAAACATGTTTATTTCCCTTAAGGCCATAGTTCCAGAAAACACATTTTCGCGCCTGTGGGATGTTTTATTGCTACTAGACCATTAATTTTGCTCATTTATTATCACCAGGCAGCCAATTCAGCAAAAAAATATAATATAGACATGTTTTCTAGCGAATTTAACGAAACTAATTTGATAATGTTCAATTATGGCCCATATACCAAGCATTCGTCCATATAGCACTGAAACAGTTGTAAGTTCAACTTGGTTCTTCCGCTTCCCCGCATTGATTTTCTAGTCCTTTGGTATTTATACCTCTTTTGTTTGTGTGTATAATGTCCGTACATCACTATTCTGAAGAAATAAAATCATTCATTGCCCAATTTCAAGACGAGTCTCTGAAAAAATAGACAATTCCATACAGATGCTTCATGAAAATGGAAAATAATGTTGTAATACCGAAAAACGGGCCATTTCTCGAGATCTAGTAATAAACAGGGGAATTTCATTTTGCGTTTGTGTGCCTTCTGCTCATCGGAATTGGACAAGGTTTTCTTTTTCGATTTCAGAATAGAATGTATTTTCTAGCTCACTTGAAAAAAAATATTCCATAAACATGTTTATTTCCCTTAAGGCCATAGTTCCAGAAAACACATTTTCGCGCCTGTGGGATGTTTTATTGCTACTAGACCATTAATTTTGCTCATTTATTATCACCAGGCAGCCAATTCAGCAAAAAAATATAATATAGACATGTTTTCTAGCGAATTTAACGAAACTAATTTGATAATGTTCATTTATGGCCCATATACCAAGCATTCGTCCATATAGCACTGAAACAGTTGTAAGTTCAACTTGGTTCTTCCGCTTCCCCACATTGATTTTCTAGTCCTTTGGTATTTATACCTCTTTTGTTTGTGTGTATAATGTCCGTACATCACTATTCTGAAGAAATAAAATCATTCATTGCCCAATTTCAAGACGAGTCTCTGAAAAAATAGACAATTCCATACAGATGCTTCATGAAAATGGAAAATAATGTTGTAATACCGAAAAACGGGCCATTTCTCGAGATCTAGTAATAAACAGGGGAATTTCATTTTGCGTTTGTGTGCCTTCTGCTCATCGGAATTGGACAAGGTTTTCTTTTTCGATTTCAGAATAGAATGTATTTTCTAGCTCACTTGAAAAAAAATATTCCATAAACATGTTTATTTCCCTTAAGGCCATAGTTCCAGAAAACACATTTTCGCGCCTGTGGGATGTTTTATTGCTACTAGACCATTAATTTTGCTCATTTATTATCACCAGGCAGCCAATTCAGCAAAAAAATATAATATAGACATGTTTTCTAGCGAATTTAACGAAACTAATTTGATAATGTTCAATTATGGCCCATATACCAAGCATTCGTCCATATAGCACTGAAACAGTTGTAAGTTCAACTTGGTTCTTCCGCTTCCCCGCATTGATTTTCTAGTCCTTTGGTATTTATACCTCTTTTGTTTGTGTGTATAATGTCCGTACATCACTATTCTGAAGAAATAAAATCATTCATTGCCCAATTTCAAGACGAGTCTCTGAAAAATAGACAATTCCATACAGATGCTTCATGAAAATGGAAAATAATGTTGTAATACCGAAAAACGGGCCATTTCTCGAGATCTAGTAATAAACAGGGGAATTTCATTTTGCGTTTGTGTGCCTTCTGCTCATCGGAATTGGACAAGGTTTTCTTTTTCGATTTCAGAATAGAATGTATTTTCTAGCTCACTTGAAAAAAAATATTCCATAAACATGTTTATTTCCCTTAAGGTCTCACCACACAAATTCATTCGCGCATATCATTATAAAGTTTAAGAATAAGAAAGTTAGTCTCTTTTAAAAAATTGTGGCTCTTTGCAGCAGCTCCTGTGGTGATTATTACGGAAATATCATTTTGATACCAATTTAAATCGATTCTGTGATGTTTTGTTGTAGCAAAAGCATTGAAATGATAAAAGATAGATCTAACAGGAACTCCTTGCGCTGGCTGTAACAAGGCTCTTCTAAAAAACGAGGTCAATTTTTTTCTAGGTCGCCCGGGGGAGAGTGGGACAAGAGCTTATTCTAGGCTAAAATAGCAGGAAAGCAAGCAGATTCACATACCTTTTTTATTTTTTATTTTGAAAGAGAACAGCAGGATGGTTAAAATGATATATAGGGTTATTTACATTTCCCCATTTTAGGAGTGCTGGGAGGCCTGAGCGTATGGGTCATAATACATGTAAGTCTATGGGACGGGTATTATGTGTGGTGAGACGTTAAGGCCATAGTTCCAGAAAACACATTTTCGCGCCTGTGGGATGTTTTATTGCTACTAGACCATTAATTTTGCTCATTTATTATCACCAGGCAGCCAATTCAGCAAAAAAATATAATATAGACATGTTTTCTAGCGAATTTAACGAAACTAATTTGATAATGTTCAATTATGGCCCATATACCAAGCATTCGTCCATATATCACTGAAACAGTTGTAAGTTCAACTTGGTTCTTCCGCTTCCCCGCATTGATTTTCTAGTCCTTTGGTATTTATACCTCTTTTGTTTGTGTGTATAATGTCCGTACATCACTATTCTGAAGAAATAAAATCATTCATTGCCCAATTTCAAGACGAGTCTCTGAAAAAATAGACAATTCCATACAGATGCTTCATGAAAATGGAAAATAATGTTGTAATACCGAAAAACGGGCCATTTCTCGAGATCTAGTAATAAACAGGGGAATTTCATTTTGCGTTTGTGTGCCTTCTGCTCATCGGAATTGGACAAGGTTTTCTTTTTCGATTTCAGAATAGAATGTATTTTCTAGCTCACTTGAAAAAAAATATTCCATAAACATGTTTATTTCCCTTAAGGTCTCACCACACAAATTCATTCGCGCATATCATTATAAAGTTTAAGAATAAGAAAGTTAGTCTCTTTTTAAAAATTGTGGCTCTTTGCAGCAGCTCCTGTGGTGATTATTACGGAAATATCATTTTGATACCAATTTAAATCGATTCTGTGATGTTTTGTTGTAGCAAAAGCATCGAAATGATAAAAGATAGATCTAACAGGAACTCCTTGCGCTGGCTGTAACAATGCTCTTCTAAAAAACGAGGTCAATTTTTTTCTAGGTCGCCCGGGGGAGAGTGGGGCAAGAGCTTATTCTAGGCTAAAATAGCAGGAAAGCAAGCAGATTCACATACCTTTTTTATTTTGAAAGAGAACAGCAGGATGGTTAAAATGATATATAGGGTTATTTACATTTCCCCATATTAGGAGTGCTGGGAGGCCTGAGCGTATGGGTCATAATACATGTAAGTCTATGGGACGGGTATTATGTGTGGTGAGACGTTAAGGCCATAGTTCCAGAAAACACATTTTCGCGCCTGTGGGATGTTTTATTGCTACTAGACCATTAATTTTGCTCATTTATTATCACCAGGCAGCCAATTCAGCAAAAAAATATAATATAGACATGTTTTCTAGCGAATTTAACGAAACTAATTTGATAATGTTCAATTATGGCCCATATACCAAGCATTCGTCCATATAGCACTGAAACAGTTGTAAGTTCAACTTGGTTCTTCCGCTTCCCCGCATTGATTTTCTAGTCCTTTGGTATTTATACCTCTTTTGTTTGTGTGTATAATGTCCGTACATCACTATTCTGAAGAAATAAAATCATTCATTGCCCAATTTCAAGACGAGTCTCTGAAAAAATAGACAATTCCATACAGATGCTTCATGAAAATGGAAAATAATGTTGTAATACCGAAAAACGGGCCATTTCTCGAGATCTAGTAATAAACAGGGGAATTTCATTTTGCGTTTGTGTGCCTTCTGCTCATCGGAATTGGACAAGGTTTTCTTTTTCGATTTCAGAATAGAATGTATTTTCTAGCTCACTTGAAAAAAAATATTCCATAAACATGTTTATTTCCCTTAAGGCCATAGTTCCAGAAAACACATTTTCGCGCCTGTGGGATGTTTTATTGCTACTAGACCATTAATTTTGCTCATTTATTATCACCAGGCAGCCAATTCAGCAAAAAAATATAATATAGACATGTTTTCTAGCGAATTTAACGAAACTAATTTGATAATGTTCATTTATGGCCCATATACCAAGCATTCGTCCATATAGCACTGAAACAGTTGTAAGTTCAACTTGGTTCTTCCGCTTCCCCGCATTGATTTTCTAGTCCTTTGGTATTTATACCTCTTTTGTTTGTGTGTATAATGTCCGTACATCACTATTCTGAAGAAATAAAATCATTCATTGCCCAATTTCAAGACGAGTCTCTGAAAAAATAGACAATTCCATACAGATGCTTCATGAAAATGGAAAATAATGTTGTAATACCGAAAAACGGGCCATTTCTCGAGATCTAGTAATAAACAGGGGAATTTCATTTTGCGTTTGTGTGCCTTCTGCTCATCGGAATTGGACAAGGTTTTCTTTTTCGATTTCAGAATAGAATGTATTTTCTAGCTCACTTGAAAAAAAATATTCCATAAACATGTTTATTTCCCTTAAGGCCATAGTTCCAGAAAACACATTTTCGCGCCTGTGGGATGTTTTATTGCTACTAGACCATTAATTTTGCTCATTTATTATCACCAGGCAGCCAATTCAGCAAAAAAATATAATATAGACATGTTTTCTAGCGAATTTAACGAAACTAATTTGATAATGTTCAACTATAGCCCATATACCAAGCATTCGTCCATATAGCACTGAAACAGTTGTAAGTTCAACTTGGTTCTTCCGCTTCCCCGCATTGATTTTCTAGTCCTTTGGTATTTATACCTCTTTTGTTTGTGTGTATAATGTCCGTACATCACTATTCTGAAGAAATAAAATCATTCATTGCCCAATTTCAAGACGAGTCTCTGAAAAAATAGACAATTCCATACAGATGCTTCATGAAAATGGAAAATAATGTTGTAATACCGAAAAACGGGCCATTTCTCGAGATCTAGTAATAAACAGGGGAATTTCATTTTGCGTTTGTGTGCCTTCTGCTCATCGGAATTGGACAAGGTTTTCTTTTTCGATTTCAGAATAGAATGTATTTTCTAGCTCACTTGAAAAAAAATATTCCATAAACATGTTTATTTCCCTTAAGGTCTCACCACACAAATTCATTCGCGCATATCATTATAAAGTTTAAGAATAAGAAAGTTAGTCTCTTTTTAAAAATTGTGGCTCTTTGCAGCAGCTCCTGTGGTGATTATTACGGAAAAATCATTTTGATACCAATTTAAATCGATTCTGTGATGTTTTGTTGTAGCAAAAGCATTGAAATGATAAAAGATAGATCTAACAGGAACTCCTTGCGCTGGCTGTAACAAGGCTCTTCTAAAAAACGAGGTCAATTTTTTTCTAGGTCGCCCGGGGGAGAGTGGGACAAGAGCTTATTCTAGGCTAAAATAGCAGGAAAGCAAGCAGATTCACATACCTTTTTTATTTTTTATTTTGAAAGAGAACAGCAGGATGGTTAAAATGATATATAGGGTTATTTACATTTCCCCATTTTAGGAGTGCTGGGAGGCCTGAGCGTATGGGTCATAATACATGTAAGTCTATGGGACGGGTATTATGTGTGGTGAGACGATGACAACTGTCATCATGAGCTTCCTGTTATGCGCACGATTCACCATCAAATAACTTCCGTACCAAACAAATTTAAGCCTAACATTGTGAGAGTGCCAAGATGAACTCTCCACATGTGTACCATTAAGCCGCTGCACTGCTCGCCTTCGGCGAGCAACGGGAGCGAGCTATAACTGTTTCGTGATAACCTCGCAGGGATACAGTGCGTTAAAATGATGTGTGTCTGATCTGGGAAAGAGAGTAAGGATTATAGCCAAATTTTAACAGTAGTGACATTTTTACACGCTAGGGAGGCGTAGCTCAAAATCTGTCTGGTAAGCATACCCACAGCGGGCCTGTTGTCGAATAAGGACCTCTCAAGCTTTATCCTGATATGTCACACTGGAGTGATTACTACTCTGGCCAATGAGTCGACTCTTTGGCTAGATGCGTAGCACTCAGGCATCACGATGTCAGGGTTGGTGGTTCGGTCCCCAGGCTGGGCAGTTGCGCGTGAAAAATGATTATTGAGTTAGCTGGACTAGGACACGATTCAGGGTTGTTGAGCATCATTTTTTCTCACTCGCAATTTCAAGTGGGTAAGGGATTAAAGTACATATCTTAGCGCCTTATGAGTTACGATGTAATTAATATAACATATCATCACATGGAAATCATGTGTAATCCATCACTTTGAAATATGTTATATTAATGTATAGGCAATATAATTAACACCCGAAAAGATCATTTTGCAGAGCCTACTCGAAGGAGATTGCGCTATTATATACGATTTGTTGACGCCTTTTGTGCTCTGAAGGTGGGAAGCCATTTAGAATGTCAGTCTTAATTTTAAAGAACCCAACACCTGAGGTGGCGACGCACTCCAGTGGCCAATCATCTTGTCGAATACCCCCTCATGGCTTCCTTACACGGTTTTCTGATACTTATAAAAACCTGGGAAATTGAAATTCAGACATTCCAGTTTTTGATCAGGAATTGTCGCATCTCCGAAGTACTGAATAGTTGAATACATGATAAACAATAGCATTAAGTTATATGTTATTTGTTAACTTAATGCTATTGCTAGCTAGGGGTTGTTTTTGTAATACATGTAATATGGCCTATCGCATAGTTTATACAAAATAAAGCACCACACGTGATGTGTTTAATAGTCCTGGCATTGCCATTTCTGCCACACGAACATATCGCCACCTAATTCACACAGTTGACCGAGGAGAGTCAAGTCACAGACGATGAGACGATGGCAGCACTGATGGAATACGTCAGAGTGACGTGGTTGGACAACACGGTCTGGTCTGTCGGCAACTGGTGTGTCTTTATGCAGCCCATCCGCACCAATAACGATGTCGAGGGATGGCATCGTAGATTAAATGGTCAAGCAAGACGTGGTCGGCTCCCGCTATATCTGCTTATAAGCTGCTAAGTGAAGAAGCAAGAATAGCTGCTTTACAGACAGAGCTGGTGAGCCATGGCTCACTGAAGAGATACCAGCGTCTGAAATATGCAAAGCTGCAAGGGAGACTTTTGGACTTGTGGGATACATCGACGGACAAAGAACAACATCATCACTCCTCAAGACGTGTGCGTCACTGTACAGCCCCAGCCCAGAAACAGACCTCAATGCATAGAAAAAAATTGACTATCATGCGTGTTTCACCCCATAAACTTATATTTTATGACATTGAGCTGCCATGACATTGAACCCGGCCCCACAAATAAATAATGTACTATGTAAATACTAATTATTTAATAATTTTGTACAGTGAGATTCATGAATATTGGTTTAATGTGATTATATCATAATAGAGTCTGTTGTGTCACCATAGGCCTACACCTCACTACAGAGCAGCGAAATAAAATAAAATAAGATTAAAACAACTATATCCTGGTTATGTGTTTGTTTTCTTACAGTAGCGGATTCGATTATAATCATAATGTTTCACTGGAGTAGGCCTATAGTGGATATGATCTCTGTTAAATATATGTCTATGATGCGATAAGTAGGCCTATAGAATTATAGGACATGGAATAAAATAGTGATGCATCAGTGTAGTCTATGATGCGATAAGTAGACCTATAGAATGATCGGGCATGGAAAAAAATAGTGTGTGTATGCCTATTAATAGAATAACGACGGCGAAATGACTATGATGCGAGATGACTATGATGCGAAGCGTCCAATGACGGGGGCGAAATGACTATGATGCGAAGTGGCAATGATGCGAGATGTCCGGAAACCATTTCTCAAGAGTGTACAGTCAACATGCAGTGTATTGCTCACTTCTGACAGCCATGGCAGCTGTCAAATGCTTCACTGAACACTAGGTCTATCTACCAATCTGAACTTAAATGAATTATCTAAAATTGGCACTACTAGCTTTACTGGCCTACAACTAAGTTATTTAAATACTTGTTAAAGCTGATCAATCCTGGCAATTTCCACAAATCAATTTTATCATGAAATATGTCATCACGTTTAGAACTTAGTTTTACTGACTGTTATAGCAGGCAATTCTGACATTATTATTATCAATATTTATTTATTATCTAGTAATTTGGATTACATGTCAGAATTCCATGGTATAATTTACTGAGCCTGTCACCAAATCAAACTTGAAATGAATAAATGTCACTTTTTATTATCTGTCAAAATAACACATTTTCAACTCATAATTATCAATTATGGTCTCACCACCACAAATGCCAGTCCCATTGAAACACATGTAAACTGCCTCAATTCCGCAGGCCGATTTCACCATTTCTCACCCTATTAGATATTTAGTGTGACATATCAGGATAAAGCTTGAGATGTCCTTGTTCGAAAACAGGCCCGCTATGGGTATGCTTACCAGACAGATTTTGAGCTACGCCCCCTAGAGTGTAAAAAAGTCAATACTGTTAAAATTGGGCTATAATCCGTGCTCTTTTTCACAGAACAGACACACATCATTTTAACCCACTGTATCCCTGCGAGGTTATCATGAAACAGTTATATCTGATATCCTTGACAAAGAAGATAACGTGGGCTTATTAAATATTCACAAAATTATTACTTCTTTGTATTTTATTTTGTTTCAATGAGGTTGGAACAGCCGCATTAAAAATATTTTGTGTGATGATTCCATCATTAGTAGACACCTCCCTGGATTTCGGCTTATTTAGGGTTGTGAGATATAAGATTTAGGGTGTAGAGATTTAATTTTCTTTGATTATTTTATTTCGGCCTGGTATGATGCTTGAAGGTGTTCTGAACAATATAGTTTTTGAATTAGGCAAATATATTGAAAACTGTTGCCCTCGGAGCCCTTTGAATAATTATTGATATCATGAAAATCGGCCTGGTTTCCTTGAAAGTCGCATTGAATAAAACAGTTAAATGAAGTGGCTATTCCCGCCTCTATTTCGTCACACAAAGTCGTCATGGTTACCGTGTATTTCGAAAATTGTTGTTGAAATATGCCACACATATTAGAATGGACTGCTATTAGTAGCATCCATACTTAAATTCACTATTTTTAATTTTTATTTGGGCCGATATGACAATCAAACTACCAACCAGACATTTTATCTATGACTTATATCACCAAAACACGGCCTCTTCTGGTCTTTTCTAGACATGGTTATCACATTTATTCACCAATTATATACTTTCTAATCAAAACTATTACACTTAGATTGTTACAGCGATAGTAAAACTCAATAAAACATAGATATCAAGCTGCAGATTTTTTATCAAGCAGCTGGAATATGTCAAGAAAGGACCAGAACACGCAAACCCCTTGTGTCTACTGATGGTCTCACCACCCCAAATGCCAGTCCCATTGAAACACATGTAAACTGCCTCAATTCCGCAGGCCGATTTCACCATTTCTCACCCTATTAGATATTTAGTGTGACATATCAGGATAAAGCTTGAGATGTCCTTGTTCGAAAACAGGCCCGCTATGGGTATGCTTACCAGACAGATTTTGAGCTACGCCCCCTAGAGTGTAAAAAAGTCAATACTGTTAAAATTGGGCTATAATCCGTGCTCTCTTTCACAGAACAGACACACATCATTTTAACCCACTGTATCCCTGCGAGGTTATCATGAAACAGTTATATCTGATATCCTTGACAAAGAAGATAACGTGAGCTTATTAAATCTTCACAAAATTATTACTTCTTTGTATTTTATTTTGTTTCAATGAGGTTGGAACAGCCGCATTAAAAATATTTTGTGTGATGATTCCATCATTAGTAGACACCTCCCTGGATTTCGGCTTATTTAGGGTGGTAAGACCTTATAGTTAATTAACCCTAATAAATCCTAGGCTAACCATGTACATGAAATAAGAATTAAACCCACCAGTTGCATGTCTTGGTCTCAAAGGTTGTTGTCTCTCAGACAAACACCAGGCAAATGAGGCAGAATCAATGCAATTTGGACTGACCACAAGATCAGCAAGGTCAAGGACACACATTAGCTGGTCAATATAATTTTCCATGATAGTCAGTGGTCAGCATCAATAGCAAATCTAATGGAAATTCACCATAAATATCCCATCGGCTTGTTAAATCAAATTACATCAAATTATAATTGCAGTGCGATGAACATAATTCAAATACATCAATTGACCTTATTAATTAACATTAAATAGGTTTTTACACCTCTCACCTCATCGCATCGCAATTATTGTTCCTCGATCGGCAGTATTAGAAATAGCCGTCTGACATCCCTCTTCACATTTGTAAAACCTTTAGGATGTTCTCCCGTTAATTTATATGACACCTGAACTTGCCTCACTCTGTTTTTATCATCAGGGTAAACCTCGGATACTCGAGCGAGTTTTACAGCATTTGCATTTGAAATCAAAACTACATCCCCTACTTTTAGATTTCTGACTTCAACGTGCCATTTTGGTCTGATTACAACAGATGGGAAAAAAGGCTGATTTCAAGCTTTCCAAAATTTATCTGTTACTTCTTCTATGTACCGGTATTTTAAACGTTTAGTCAGATTTGTTAAATTTGAACATGAAAGCGGTGAAATCCTGCCACTTGCCCTTCCCGACATAATTTGATTTGGACAAATATAATTCGGAGACATATCATCATTACCTCGAGTATGAGAGATTGCAAGCGGTCTTTCATTTACGAGTTTTGCCGCTTCAAACATTACAGTTTGCAGCTCAGAAAAACTCAGAATTGAATTCCCTATTGAAAGAGAGACAGCTTTTTTGACCATTTTTACCATTATTTCTATGGCCCCATTTGCGTGAGGAGCATCCGGTGGATGGAATCTCCACTCGGTTCCTATTTCTGCCCCCTGATTAATCAACTCTGCTTTGCTCAAAGACTGTGATCCTTTTTAGTTCTTTAGATGCTCCAACAAAGTTTTTTTCCGGGATCGCTATATATTATCTTAGAGCACCCCCTCATAGCCTGAAATCTCCTGTGTACAATTAGGAAAGCATCTATGCCATAATTTTGAACTATGTCCACATATATAGCTCTGGTTGATAAGCAGGAATATACACATCCCCATACCTTAGCCCTAGTTCTCTTATTTACCTCTCCTCTGACAAGCATGGGTCCAAATAAATCAACAGAGCAATAAGTGAAGGGTGGACTAGGTAAAGCTCTAAAATCTGGGACATTTCCCATTATTTGATTCAGGTGACTTTTTCTGTTTTTTCTATATATGACGCATTGATAAACAATTGCTTTTACTACCCTTCTACCCTGCAATACCCAAGCTATATTTCTAAGCCTAACTAATGTTAACAGTGTCCTCTCTTATGGCATTGCTCTGCTAACAGTTTGGCTATATAATCAGGCTACAATATCGGCACTTTAAAATCTACATCAGTGTCGCTTCCCAGCCTACCACTGGTTACAACTAACCCTGTGTCTTCATCTTTTATTGGTGCTAGCTTGTCTAATAGACTGCTTGCACGAGTTTGCGCGTGAACAGTTTGTCTGATTAAAACAGTTCGGCGTTGCTCACTGTGTAGCGTGTTGTCATTGAACAGTGTGTAACAGTTGTCTGATTAAAACAGTTCAGCGTTTTTCACTGTGTGGCGTGTTGTTATTGTGAAAGGTGTATTTAGTCTCATTTAGACCTATTTGGTTGATACTGAACAACATATTCCTAGCTGCTTTTAGTTGATCTGGCTTCAAAACCATTACCATCTTTGACTCTGTATTGAAAGTTATGGGCTTAATTCTATTAATCCAAGCCTTGGCTAACACCTGCACCGTAGCCAAAGTTCGAACAACAGAGCTGAATTTACTGAAATTAATAATTCTGAGGCACTCATTAATTTTTTGGAGTTGTTTCTCTGAAAAATTTAAGCATTTCTCTGAAATTTGTTTGAGGGTTGTTTGCTCAGCTGCTTGTGATCTTGTCATAACATTTGAAAATGAAAACTTTGGACCGTGGACTGTGCTTTTTCACTAATCTCTTGGGAAATAGGCCACTCACTTTCTGGAAAATAGAGCCACTCTGGCCCTTTCTGCCAGAAAGAATTTTCAGATAACTCATTTGCTGAGGATCCCCTTGTAATAATATCAGAAGGGTTTTGGTCTGATGCTACCCAGTACCAATTTTCAGAATTTGTGTGAGTACGAATCTCACCAGCACGGTTGGCATAGAATGTAGAGAAACCATAGGACTCTTTGTTTAATGCTCCCAAAACAGTCATTGAATCGATGAAGTGATATAGTTTATGAAACTCATAACGACTGTTTTCAATCACAAAATTTGACAGCCTTGAGCCTCATTGCTCTGACAATCATTGCTCCGACAATCATTGCTCCGACAATCATTGCTACGACAATCATTGCTCCAACAATCATTGCTCCGACAATCACTGCTCTGACAATCATTGATCCGACAATCATTGCTCCGACAATGATTGCTCCGACAATCGTTTTTTCACTGATTTGTGAGAGATAACAATCCTTATTCCCCGGTTTCACTTCAGATGTATTCCCGTAACTTCACACCCATTTACAGAATGCGGTGTTAGCTCATCGGTGTTGGCTCTATCACTGAAGTTATTCTGAAACTAGTTTCAAGTTACCCCCTTAATTTTACTGGTTACCTTTTAATGATGACAAAGATATTATATTTTATATTTTCATCACATGACATTTGGACATTTTTGGAGACACTTTAATCTCCATAATTATAACTCTTTGATTTTCAGGGCAACTATATAGTTAAACAAATATGTTAGCAACCCTCTATGGTAATTAATGTGAAAAATTGCTAGCACGAGGTCTTTAAATATTTTAATCTCCATATAACTCTTTGATCTCTATGGCGACTGACGAAAAAAATTGTTTGCGCCAGGTCTTGAAACACTTTAATCTCCCTATAACCTTATGATCTCTAGGGCAACTCACGAACATCATTGTCGTTATTACCTATCGATGTATCGATTGCAGATGTAATGTTGGCCATGTTTTGCAGATTAGTGCCAATAAAATTGTTTGTTTTCGTAGGCCTATATAATTATTTTCAGTGATCAAATAACAACTAATACCCGCATAGCGGCCTACCTTGCCCGCATGCTTACAGCATGCACAATGCCAGTCATCTATGACATATCAAACCTAATAAAAAATTGCCGGCGCATACAAAATAGAGCGCAAATGTCAAAAACTGTAACGTTAACCCTTTACCGCCGGTACCGATTATATTCGGTTCTTCATTGGTATTAGCACATTGAACATGTTAGATAAAAAACGTGACATCACACACCAATATTTCACAAAATCGTCCACCTCCATTTGTCAAAGCTGAATAATTTTCACTCACTTCAAGTGGGTGAAAAAAATCCCAATTAAATGAAATACCCTGATTGGACGTAGACCATGCGCATGTGGTTTCAATGTGTAGATGTACTCAGCGAACTTTGGCGAACCATATTCTTTAACCTAGGTCTAACGGTACTTAAAAGGTAAAAAATAATCATATTTGCTGTATAGGTCATATACTGATATAGGCTTAAATTGGAAGGGGGGGATAAAAGTGATTTTTTTCAGTTTCAAAATACCGGGGGGTACTTTGAAACTAGTTTAAACGTACCCCCCGGTACGCTGAACCTAGTTTCAGCGTACCTCCCGGTACGCTGAAACTAGTTTCAACGTACCCCCGGGGGTAATCTGAAACTAGGGGAAGTAACTTGAAACTGGTCTTTTTCTAGTTTCAGCGTACCGGGGGGGGGGGGGGGTACGTTGAAACTGGTTTCAACGTACCCCCGGTAATCTGAAACTAGTTTCAACTTACCCCCCGGTATGCTGAAAGGGGGGTACGCTGAAACGGCTACACCAGGCTCGGTCCCTAATTGGATGGATGACCGCCTCGGACTGCCAGTACCAGGTGCTGTATACACTAGGACATGCGTGCAGCGATGTCGTGTCGTGGGGCTCAAAACCACGTAGATCAGATGGCTCGTCTGACTGACCTAGAGTTGGACGTAAAATAACCTCAATGGACGTAGGCGCAGTTTCCATCATGCGAGACCCCAGAAAATCCACAATGTGGTGCGATAGCACCCGTGGCGCGATAGTGCTTACTGCCACGTAACATTACTCCACGTAACTTAACCGAAAGAACCAAAGACATAAAATCTATGGTCGTGCACGTCTTGATACACGCTTTATATATCAAATCAAATATTTTCCGCTTTTTATAGAGCTTACACATATCCGAAAAAAAATAAACATTGGCAAAATCAACTACAGTAAAACCTGTACATAATGATATATCGGAATGCCTTAGGGACAAAGTTTATTCCAGTTTTGGGTAGGTTCCGGTTTGGACAGGATTTTTTGCTTTAGAGAGGAACTATAACTTGCACAATTGACACGAGGCTTGTAATTCAGGGTGCGTCGTTGGTAGACCTGTAAATGATAGGTGGCTGTATGCAAATGTAATTGATATGATAAAAAACATATTTTTTTTAAAGATGTTTATCAATTTTATTTTGTTTTTAATATTAATATTTCTTCTAGCTCGCTTTTTATGTGGTTGATACATGTTGATTATACGGATCAAAGAAACATACTGATCTATTTGCCGGTATTGTGGTTTTGATAAGAATTGCCTTTTTAACACCTAACTTAGAAAAACAGTACAATTTTGTAATCGTATGTCACATATATCACACACGGAGCGGGATTGTCATTTTATAAACATTGCATTTTTATCGCCTAACCTAAAATAACATTACATTCTTGTGATCGTTCATCACGCATTTCAAACACGGATCATATTAATTTTGTTTACAACGGCATAAGCTCGTTTAAATATTAAAGCAATAGGAGCTGTGTTTTTGATACAGCGGTAATCATATCTATTGCAGCATTAAGGTCTCACCACACAAATTCATACGCGCATATCATTAAAAAGTTTAATAGTGAGAGAGTTACGATCTTTTTTATAAAATGTGGTAATTTATAGCAGGCTAGGGGTTAAATTTTACATTTATATCATTTTGATACCAAATCATCTAGATTGGGTGACCATTTCTTCCTTCAAAAACATTGGAATCTGGAAATATGGGTATAAAATGTAGTCCCTACGCTGGTAGTAACAAGGCATATGCTGCATTCGGAAGCTCCCGTGTTTTGGCAACGCTCAGGGAAGGTACTAGGACCTTACATTTGCATGTGAAAACAGAAAAAAAGCCCAATGTTCAAGCACCTTTTTTTTTGTATTGATAGAGTATGTGATGATGATTAAAAAAATAGCCAGGTTTATATAGATATTTTTATTTAAAGAATGCTGGGAGGCCCAAGCGTATGGGCCATAATAGATGTAAGTCTATGGGAGCGGTATTATGTGTGGTGAGACGTTAAAGTGCCGGTCTCTGGTAACTATTTTTCAAGCCCACAGAGAGTTTTTTGCCCCTAGATAATTTCCTTTGCTAATTTTTTTGTTAATAGTAAGCCCACTTAGCAATAAAAAACATTTTGGTGGGTTTTGCTACAAAATTAACGAAACTGACATGATTAATGTCCAATTAAGGTCTGTACACCCAGAAATAGCCCATATAGAGCCATTATAGTTATAAGTTCAAATGACTACAAACACTTTCCTGCCATGATTTATCTCCCTTTATTGTCTATACCTTCCATTTTTGTGTGCATAATGAAGAGACAACACAATTCTATAAAAATACAATCGTTTATTGCATAAGATCAAGTTGAATATCTGAAAAAATAGACAACAGGTAGACTTGCCTTCAAGAAAGAGAAAACTATATTTTACCATAGAAAAATGGTCATTTCTCGACATCTAATCGAAAACAGAGAAACTTTAATTTGTGTTTGTGAGTTTGCTAATCATCAGAATTGAACAAGGTTTTCTCATTTCAATACAGATTAGTGTGAAATTTGATTGAATATTTTTAAAAGTCATTCATTCGACGTCAATTCAGACGTCAATTCTCAACCATTTACCATGTAGGTTTGCATGCACCATCGGCAGGTACTCCGACAACGTCCCTGTAAATTTGGCGAAGTTTGATTAAGTACTTCAAAAGTTATTAATGAGATTAGAGTGAAATTTGATTGAATATTCTTAAAAGTCATTCATTTCGACGTCAATGCAGACGTCAATTCTCAACCGTTTACCATGTAGTTTTGCAGGCCCCATCGGCAGGTATTACGGCAACTTCCCTGTAAAGTTTGCTTGAGTACTCCAAAAGTTATTAATGACATTAGTGTGAAATTTGATTGAATATTTTTAAAAGTTATTCGTTTCGACGTCAATTCAGACGTCAATTCTCAACTGTTTTCCATGTAGTTTTGCAGGCCCCATCGGCAGGTATTACGGCAACTTCCCTGTAAAGTTTGCTTGAGTACTTCAAAAGTTATTAATGAGATTAGTGTGAAATTTGATTGAATATTTTTAAAAGTCATTCATTTCGACGTCAATTCAGCCTTCAATTCTCAACCGTTTTCTATGTAAATTTGCAGGCACCATCGGCTGATATTACGGCAACTTCCCTGTAAATTTGGCGAAGTTTAATTGAGTACTTCAAGAGTTATTAATGAGATTAGTGTGAAATTTGATTGAATATTTTTAAAAGTCATTCATTTCGACGTCAATTCAGACGTCAATTCTCAACTGTTTACCATGTAGTTTTGCAGGCCCCATCGGCAGGTATTACGGCAACTTCCCTGTAAATTTGGCGAAGTTTGATTAAGTACTTCAAAAGTTATTAATGAGATTAGTGTGAAATTTGATCGAGTATTGTAAAAAAAAAAATCATTTAGACGTCATATCAGATGTCAATTCTCAACCGTTTTCTATGTAATTTTGCAGGCACCATCGGCAAGTTTTACGGCAACTGCCCTGTACATTTGGCGGAGTTTGATTAAGTATTTCAAAAGTTATTAATGAGATTAGTGTGAAATTTGATTGAGTATTTTTAAAAGTTATTTATTTAGACGTCATATCAGATGTCAATTCTCAACCGTTTTCCATGTAATTTTGCAGATACAATCGGCTGGTATTACGGCATCTTCCCTGTAAATTTTGCGAAGTTTGATTAAGTACTTCAAAAGTTATTAATGAGATTAGTGTGAAATTTAATTGAATATTTTTAAAAATTATTAATTTCGACGTCAATTCAGACGTAAATTCTCAACCGTTTACCATGTAATTTTGCAGGCACCATCGGCAGGTATTACGGCAACTTACCTGTAAATTTGGCGAAGTTTGATTAAGTACTTCAAAAGTTATTAATGAGATTAGTGTGAAATTTAATTGAATATTTTTAAAAATTATTAATTTCGACGTCAATTCAGACGTCAATTCTCAACCGTTTTCCATGTAATTTTGCAGGCACCATTGCCTGGTATTACAGCAACTTCGCTATTAATTTGACGAAGTTTGATAGAGTACTTTAAAAGTTATTCATTTACACGTCAAATCAGACGTCAATTCTCAACCGTTTTCCATGTTAATTTGCATGCACCATCGACTGGTATTACGGCAAGTTCCCTGTAAGTTTGACAACATTTGATTAAGTACTTTAAAAGTTATTAATGAGATTAGTGTGAAATTTGATTGAGTATTTTTAAAAGTTATTCATTTTGACGTCAATTCAGACGTCAATTCTCAACCGTTTTCCATGTAATTTTGCAGGCACCATCGCCTGGTATTACGGCAACTTCGCTATTCATTTGACGAAGTTTGATAGAGTACTTTAAAAGTTATTCATTTAGATGTCAAATCAGACGTCAATTCTCAACCGTTTAATATGTAATTTTGCAGGCACCATCGACTGGTATTACGGCAAGTTCCCTGTAAGCTTGACAAAGTTTGATTAAGTACTTCAAAAGTTAATGAAGATATAAGTGTGAAATTTGATTGAGTATTTTTAAAAGTTATTCTTTTAGACGTCAATTCAGACGTCAATTCTCAACCGTTTACCACGTAATTTTACAGGCACCATCAGCTGGTTTTAAGGCAACTGTCCTGTAAATTTGACGAAGTTTTATTAAGTACTTTAAAAGTTATTAATGAGATTAGTGTGAAATTTGATTAAGTGTTTTTAAAAGTTATTCATTTAGACGTCAATTCAGACGTCAATTCTCAACCGTTTTCCATGTAATTTTGCAGGCACCATCGCCTGGTATTACGGCAAGTTCGCTGTTAATTTGACGAAGTTTGATAGAGTACTTTAAAAGGTATTCATTTAGACGTCAATTTAGACGTCAATTCTCAGCCGTTTTCCATGTAATTTTGCAGGCACCATCGACTGGTATTACGGCAACTTTCCTGTAAATTTGGCGAAGTTTAATTAAGTACTTCAAAAGTTAATAGCCCACGGCCCTGGGCGCGAAGCGCCCAGGGGCCGTGGGCCTTATGGCAGCATGGGCACGGGTCAAAGGTCAAGTTTCTCACACAGTGTTCCCTGAAAAAAAGTGTGTCAGAATTTAGTTCCTGTCACTTTCATACCCACTGCCCATGCGCAACAGTCCCTCGTTGCTAAGGTTTCCAAGTCAAGTGACAGGAGTATTCACCAGGGGGCAAACATTCAAGTTCTCAGGCACACATTATTTGTCTTGTCTCACATCTAAGGCCTAAACTGAGAAAGGCAAAGTTAAAACCACAAGTAGACTAGCCTCAGTAGGCCTACGTTAGACTACATAGACTATCCTAGAGTGACTTTCTGTAGGCCTTGGGTTAGCCTATGATAGTCTACTGATACTCATACTGTTAAAGGCTGAACTTGAATTTAAAATTAATGCAGTGAAATGATCATTATAGGCCTACCTTGAGGCTTTGTTACTGAACTGTGTGAAGTCAGTGAAGACATTTTCAGTGAAGGGTCACTGACACAGACTCACAGTGAGTGACACTGTGTGTGTGAGTCAGCTCATTTCAGTCAGTGGCAAAGTTTCAGTTCATAATCAGCAATGCAAGCAGCAGGATGCTTCAAAGAGCAAGTCTAGGCCTAGATAGACTAGCAAGTCTCAAATCCCTGCCGACCGACTGTCTAGGCTTAGGCCTACTGAGTATAATGTAATCTAGGACTAGGCCCAGTTTATAAATCTATAGACGCCACCTGAAAAAGTCTGGAACTGGAATAGGGCAGATCGTAGCTATCCGACCTATGAACAAGTGTCAAGTGAAAAAGGGAATAGGGGCCAACACAGTGGGATCGCCAGCCCCCCCTCTCGTAGACCTAGGCCTACTGAATCACCAAGCTCCCCAATATTAAACTTTAAAGGCAAAACAAATAGGTCTAGGCCTACCTGTGTTTCAGATCACACTGCCTCCCAAACAGGGTAGGCTAGATACCGACCTACCAAAAAGCTAACTTTCATTTTGGACCATCCTGCACCGTCGGACAGAGTATAGACTAGGCCCAGCTAGGGCCCTAATGATTTTTTTTTCTAGTTTGTTTTATTCCGGTAGCCCTAGACTATATGGCCCTCCAAAATAGGGTAGGACTAGGTAGAGAAACTTTCTCTTTTCAATTTCACTTCGAAAAAAAGGTCAAATTGGCCCAAAATGCATAATTGCAAAAAATTTTTTTTTTTTTTTCAGGAATTGCCAGACAACTTTGGGGTCAAATATGGTTGGTCGGGTAGGCTAATTGGAAACAAAGGTATTTTTGCCTAATCATCGATAGGACCTATACATGTATGCCCTAGTAACGTTATGTGCGACAGTGAGAGATGTATTAGACTCTATACATGTTATATGAGTGTAGGCTAGGCATAGGCCTATGATTTATTTATGTATTGTAGCTATAGCATTTAGGCCTATCCAGACCTATGATTTATTGATGTAGCCATAGGCCTAGCCTACCCTAGCCTCGTTCCTGGCCCACCGCCAGCCAGGAAATAGATCTGGCTGGCCCAGAATGCAATGGGTCACATATGGGACTAGCTTCTGATCCGATTAAATATATGAATTTATTCTTTTTAATTAATTTGGCCGTGGACTTTCTTGGCATGCCAGTTCATATTAATGAGATTAGTGTGAAAATTGATTGAGTATTTTTACAAGTTATTCATTTAGACGTCGATTCAGACGTCAATTCTCAACCGTTTACCATGTAATTTTGCAGGCACCATCGCCTGATTTTACGGCAACTTCGCTATTAATTTGGCGAAATTTGATTGAGTACGTTAAAAGTTAATCATTTAGACGTCAATTCTGATTTCAGACGTCAATTTTCAACCGTTTTCCATGTAATTTTGCAGGCACCATCGCCTGAGTATTTTTAAAAGTTATTCATTTAGACGGCAACTCAAACGTCAATTCTCAACTGTTTATCATGTGTTTTTGCAAGCACCATTGGCTGGCATTACGGCAAGTTCTCTGTGAATTTGACAAAGTTTGATAAAATACTTCAAAAGTTATTAATGAGATTAGTGTGAAATTTGATTAGGTATTTTTAAAAGTTATTCATTTAGACGTCAATTCAGACGTCAATTCTCAACCGTTTACCATGTAATTTCACAGGCGCCATCGGCTAGTATTAAGGCAATCTCCCTGTAACTTTGGCAAAGTTTGATTTAGTACTTTAAAAGTTATTAATGAGATTAGTGTGAAATTTGATTGATTATTTCAAAAGTTATTCATTTAGACGTCAATTCAAAAGTCAATTCCCAGCCGTTTACCATGTAATTTTGCAGACACCATCGGCTGGTATTAAGGCAACTTCCCAGTAAATTTGGCGAAGTTTGATTAAATACTTCAAAAGTTAATAATGAGATTAGTGTGAAATTTGATTGAGTATTTTTAAAAGTTATTCATTTAGACGTCAATTCAGACGTCAATTCTCAACCGTTTCCCATGTAATTTTGCAGGCACCATCGACTGAGTATTTTTAAAAGTTATTCATTTAGACGGCAATTCAGACGTCAATTCTCAACCGTTTATCATGTGTTTTTGCAAGCACCATCGGCTGGCATTAAGGCAAGTTCTCTGTGAATTTGACGAAGTTTCATTAAATACTTCAAAAGTTATTAATGAGATTAGTGTGAAATTAGATTAGGTATTTTTAAAAGTTATTCATTTAGACGTCAATTCAGACGTCAATTCTCAACCGTTCACCATGTAATTTCGCAGGCGCCATCGGCTGGTATTAAGGCAATTTCCCTGTAACTTTGGCAAAGTTTGATTAAGTACTTTAAAAGTTATTAATGAGATTAGTGTGAAATTTGATTGATTATTTCAAAAGTTATTCATTTAGACGGCAATTCAGACGTCAATTCTCAACCGTTTATCATGTGTTTTTGCAAGCACCATCGGCTGGCATTACGGCAAGTTCTCTGTGAATTTGACGAAGTTTGATGAAATACTTCAAAAGTTATTAATGAGATTAGTGTGAAATTCGATTAGCTATTTTTAAAAGTTATTCATTTAGACGTCAATTCAGACGTCAATTCTCAACCGTTCACCATGTAATTTCGCAGGCGCCATCGGTTGGTATTAAGGCAATTTCCCTGTAACTTTGCAAAGCTTGATTAAGTACTTTAAAAGTTAATAATGAGATTAGTGTGAAATTTGATTCATTATTTCAAAAGTTATTTATTTAGACGTCAATTCAGACGTCAATTCTGAACCGTTTACAATGTAATTTCGCAGGCACCATCGGCTGGTATTAGGGCAACTTCCCGGTAAATTTGGCGGAGTTTGATTAAATACTTCAAAAGTTATTAATGAGATTAGTGTGAAATTTGATTGAGTATTTTTAAAAGTTAATTATTTAGACGTCAATTCAGACGTAAATTCTCAACAGTTTACCATGTAATTTCGCAGGCACCATCAGCTGGTATTAAGGCAACTTCCCTGTAAATTTGGCGAAGTTTGATTAAATACTTCGAAAGTTATTAATGAGATTAGTGTGAAATTTCATAGATTATTTCAAGAGTTATTCATTTAGACGTCAATTCAGACGTCAATTCTTAACCATTTACAATGTAATTTCGCAAGCACCATCGGCTGGTATTATGGCAACTTTCCGGTAAATTTGGCGGAGTTTGATTAAATACTTTAAAAGTTATTAATGAGATGAGTGTGAAATTTGATTGAGTATTTTTAAAAGTTATTCATTTAGACGTCAATTCAGACGTCAATTCTCAACCGTTTACTATGTAATTTTGCAGGCACCATCGCCTGATATTACGGCAACTTCGCTATTAATTTGGCGACATTTGATTAAGTACGTTAAAAGTTAATCATTTAGACGTCAATTCAGACGTCAATTCTCAACCGCTTTCCATGTAATTTTGCAGGCACCATCGCCTGAGTATTTTTAAAAGTTATTCATTTAGACGGCAATTCAGACGTCAATGCTCAACCGTATATTATGTGTTTTTGCAAGCACCATCGGCTGGCATTACGGCAAGTTCTCTGTGAATTTGACGAAGTTTGATGAAATACTTCAAAAGTTATTAATGAGATTAGTGTGAAATTTGATTAGGTATTTTTAAAAGTTATTCATTTAGACGTCAATTCAGACGTCAATTCTCAACCGTTCACCATGTAATTTCGCAGGCGCCATCGGTTGGTATTAAGGCAATTTCCCTGTAACTTTGCAAAGCTTGATTAAGTACTTTAAAAGTTAATAATGAGATTAGTGTGAAATTTGATTGATTATTTCAAAAGTTCTTTATTTAGACGTCAATTCAGACGTCAATTCTGAACCGTTTACAATGTAATTTCGCAGGCACCATCGGCTGGTATTAGGGCAACTTCCCGGTAAATTTGGCGGAGTTTGATTAAATACTTCAAAAGTTATTAATGAGATTAGTGTGAAATTTGATTGAGTATTTTTAAAAGTTATTCATTTAGACGTCAATTCAGACGTCAATTCCCAACAGTTTACCATGTAATTTCGCAGGCACCATCGGCTGGTATTAAGGCAACTTCCCTGTAAATTTGCCGAAGTTTGATTAAATACTTCGAAAGTTAATAATGAGATTAGTGTGAAATTTAATTGATTATTTCAAAAGTTATTCATTTAGACGTCAGTTCACACGTCAATTCTTAACCGTTTACAATGTAATTTCGCAGGCACTATCGGCTGGTATTATGGCAACTTTCCGGCAAATTTGGCGGAGTTTGATTAAATACTTTAAAAGTTATTAATGAGATTAGTGTGAAAATTCATTGAGTATTTTTAAAAGTTTTTCATTTAGACGTCAATTCAAACGTCAATACTCAACAGTTTACCATGTAATTTTGCAAGCAGCATCGGCTGGTATTAAGGCAAGTTCCCTGTAAATTTGGCAAAGTTTGATTAAGTACTTCAAAAGTTAATAATGAGATTAGTGTGAAAATTGATTGAGTATTTTTACAAGTTATTCATTTAGAGGTCGATTCAGACGTCAATTCTCAACCGTTTACCATGTAATTTTGCAGACACCATCGCCTGATATTACGGCAACTTCGCTATTAATTTGGCAAAATTCGATTGTGTACGTTAAAAGTTAATCATTTAGACGTCAATTCAGACGTCAATTCTCAACCGTATTCCATGTAATTTTGCAGGCACCATCGCCTGAGTATTTTTAAAAGTTATTCATTTAGACGGCAATTCAGACGTCAATTCTCAACCGTTTATCATGTGTTTTTGCAAGCACCATCGGCTGGCATTAAGGCAAGTTCTCTGTGAATTTGACGAAGTTTCATTAAATACTTCAAAAGTTATTAATGAGATTAGTGTGAAATTAGATTAGGTATTTTTAAAAGTTATTCATTTAGACGTCAATTCAGATGTCAATTCTCAACCGTTCACCATGTAATTTCGCGGGCGCTATCGGCTGGTATTAAAGCAATTTCCCTGTAACTTTCGCAAAGTTTGATTAAGTACTTTAAAAGTTATTAATGAGATTAGTGTGAAATTTGATTGATTATTTCAAAAGTTATTCATTTAGACGTCAATTCAGACGTCAATTCTGAACCGTTTACAATGTAATTTTGCAGGCACCATCGGCTGGTATTAGGGCAACTTCCCGGTAAATTTGGCGGAGTTTGATTAAATACTTCAAAAGTTATTAATGAGATTAGTGTGAAATTTGATTATGTATTTTTAAAAGTTATTCATTTAGACGTCAATTCAGACGTCAATTCTCAACCGTTTACCATGTAATTTCGCAGGCGCCATCGGCTGGTATTAAGGCAATTTCCCTGTAACCTTGGCAAAATTAGATTAAGTACTTTAAAAGTTATTAATGAGATTAGTGTGAAATTTGATTGATTATTTCAAAAGTTATTCATTTAGACGTCAATTCAAAAGTCAATTCTTAATCATTTACCATGTAATTTTGCAGGCACCATCGGCTGGTATTTAGGCAACTTCTCTGTGAATTTGACGAAGTTTGATTAAATACTTTAAAAGTTATTAATGAGATTAGTGTGAAATTTGATTATGTATTTTTAAAAGTTATTCATTTAGACGTCAATTCAGACGTCAATTCTCAACCGCTTACCATGTAATTTCGCAGGCGCCATCGGCTGGTATTAAGGCAATTTCCCTGTAACCTTGGCAAAATTAGATTAAGTACTTTAAAAGTTATTAATGAGATTAGTGTGAAATTTGATTGATTATTTCAAAAGTTATTCATTTAGACGTCAATTCAAAAGTCAATTCTTAATCATTTACCATGTACTTTTGCAGACACCATCGGCTGGTATTAAGGCATCTTCCCAGTAAATTTGGCGAAGTTTGATTAAATACTTCAAAAGTTATTAATGAGATTAGTGTGAAATTTGATTGAGTATTTTTAAAAGTTATTCATTTAGACGTCAATTCAGACGTCAATTCTCAACCGTTTACCATGTAATTTCGCCAGCGCCATCGGCTGGTATTACGGCAATTTCCCTGTAACCTTGGCAAAGTTTGATTAGGTACTTTAAAAGTTATTAATGAGATTAGTGTGAAATTTGATTGATTATTTCAAAAGTTATTCATTTAGACGTCAATTCAAAAGTCAATTCTCAACCGTTTACCATGTAATTTTGCAGACACCATCGGCTGGTATTAAGGCAACTTCCCAGTAAATTTGGCGAAGTTTGATTAAATACATCTAAAGTTATTAATGAGATTGCTTTGAAAATTGATTGAGTATTTTTACAAGTTATTCATTTAGACGTCAATTCAGACGTCAATTCTCCACCGTTTACCATGTAATTTTGAAGGCACCATCGCCAGATATTACGGCAACTTCGCTATTAATTTGGCAAAATTTGATTGAGTACGTTAAAAGTTATTCATTTAGACGTCAATTCAGACGTCTATTTTCAACTGTTTTCCATGTAATTTTGCAGGCACCATCGCCTGAGTATTTTTAAAAGTTATTCATTTAGACGGCAATTCAGACGTCAATTCTCAACCGTTTATCATGTTTTTTTGCAAGCACCATCGGCTGGCATTACGGCAAGTTCTCTGTGAATTTGACGAAGTTTGATTAAATACTGCAAAAATTATTAATGAGATTAGTGTGAAATTTGATTATATATTTTTAAAAGTTATTCATTTAGACGTCAATTCAGACGTCAATTCTCAACCGCTTACCATGTAATTTCGCAGGCGCCATCGGCTGGTATTAAGGCAATTTCCCTGTAACCTTGGCAAAATTAGATTAAGTACTTTAAAAGTTATTAATGAGATTAGTGTGAAATTAGATTGATTATTTCAAAAGTTATTCATTTAGACGTCAATTCAAAAGTCAATTCTCAACCGTTTACCATGTAATTTTGCAGACACCATCGGCTGGTATTAAGGCAACTTCCCAGTAAATTTGGCGAAGTTTGATTAAATACATCGAAAGTTATTAATGAGATTACTTTGAAAATTGATTGAGTATTTTTACAAGTTATTCATTTAGACGTCAATTAAGACGTCAATTCTCAGCTGTTTACCATGTAATTCTGCAGGCACCATCGGCTAGTACTAAGGCAACTTCCCTGTAAATTTGGCGAAGTTTGATTGAATACTTCAAAAGTTATTAATGAGATTAATGTGAGATTTCATTGAGTATTTTTAAAAGTTTTTCATTTAGACGTCAATTCAGACGTCAATTCTCAACAGTGTACCATGTAATTTTGCAGGCAGCATCGGCTGGTATTAAGGCAAGTTCCCTGTAAATTTGGCAAAGTTTGATTAAGTACTTCAAAAGTTAATAATGAGATTAGTGTGAAAATTGATTGAGTATTTTTACAAGTTATTCATTTAGAGGTCGATTCAGACGTCAATTCTCAGCAGTTTACCATGTAATTTTGCAGGCAGCATCGGCTGGTATTAAGGCAAGTTCCCTGTAAATTTGGCAAAGTTTGATTAAGTACTTCAAAAGTTAATAATGAGATTAGTGTGAAAATTGATTGAGTATTTTTACAAGTTATTCATTTAGAGGTCGATTCAGACGTCAATTCTCAACCGTTTACCATGTAATTTTGCAGGCACCATCGCCTGATATTACGGCAACTTCGCTATTAATTTGGCAACATTTGATTGAGTACGTTAAAAGTTAATCATTTAGACGTCAATTCAGACGTCAATTCTCAGCCGTATTCCATGTAATTTTGCAGGCACCATCGCCTGAGTATTTTTAAAAGTTATTCATTTAGACGGCAATTCAGACGTCAATTCTCAACCGTTTATCATGTGTTTTTGCAAGCACCATCGGCTGGCATTAAGGCAAGTTCTCTGTGAATTTGACAAAGTTTCATTAAATACTTCAAAAGTTATTAATGAGATTAGTGTGAAATTACATTAGGTATTTTTAAAAGTTATTCATTTAGACGTCAATTCAGACGTCAATTCTCAACCGTTTACCATGTAATTTCGCAGGCGCCATCGGCTGGTATTAAGGCAATTTCCTTGTAACTTTTGCAAAGTTTGATTAAGTACTTTAAAAAGTTATTAATGAGATTAGTGTGAAATTTAATTGATTATTTCAAAAGTTATTCATTTAGACGTCAATTCAGACGTCAATTCTCAACCGTTTACAATGTAATTTCGCAGGCACCATCGGCTGGTATTATGGCAACTTCCCGGTAAATTTGGCGGAGTTTGATTAAATACTTTAAAAGTTATTAATGAGATTAGTGTGAAATTTGATTGAGTATTTTTAAAAGTTATTCATTTAGACGTCAATTCAGACGTCAATTCTCAACAGTTTACCATGTAATTTTGCAGGCAACATCGGCTGGTATTAAGGCAAGTTCCCTGTAAATTTGGCAAAGTTTGATTTAGTACTTCAAAGGTTAATAATGAGATTAGTGTGAAAATTGATTGAGTATTTTTACAAGTTATTCATTTAGACGTCGATTCAGACGTCAATTCTCAACCGTTTACAATGTAATTTTGCAGGCACCATCGCCTGATATTACGGCAACTTCGCTATTAATTTGGCGAAATTTGATTGAGTACGTTAAAAGTTAATCATTTAGACGTCAATTCAGACGTCAATTTTCAATCGTTTTCCATGTAATTTTGCAGGCACCATCGCCTGAGTATTTTTAAAAGTTATTCATTTAGACGGCAATTCAGACGTCAATTCTCAACCGTTTGTCATGTGTTTTTGCAAGCACCATCGGCTGGCAGTACGGCAAGTTCTCTGTGAATTTGACGAAGTTTGATTAAATATTTCAAAAGTTATAATTGAGATTAATGTGAAATTTGATTAGGTATTTTTAAAAGTTATTCATTTAGACGTCAATTTAAAAGTCAATTATGAACTGTTTACACTGTAATTTCGCAGACACCATCGGCTGGGATTAAGGCAACTTCCCAGTTAATTTGGCGAAGTTTGATTGAATACTTCAAAAGTTAATAATTAGATTAGTGTTAAAATTGATTGAGTATTTTTACAAGTTATTTATTTAGACGTCGATTCAGACGTCAATTCTCAACCGTTCACCATGTAATTTTGCAGGCATAATCGCCTGATATAACGGCAACTTCGCTATTAATTTGGCAAAATTTGATTGAGTACGTTAAAAGTTATTCATTTAGATGTCAATTCAGATGTCAATTCTCAACCGTTTTCCATGTAATTTTGCAGGCACCATCGCCTGAGTATTTTTAAAAGTTATTCATTTAGACGGCAATTCAGACGTCAATTCTCAACCGTTTATCATGTTTTTCTGCAAGCACCATCGGCTGGCATTACGGCAAGTTCTCTGTGAATTTGACGAAGTTTGATTAAATACTTCAAAAGTTATTAATGAGATTAGTGTGAAATTTGATTAGGTATTTATAAAAGTTATTCATTTAGACGTCAATTCAGACGTCAATTCTCAACCGTTCACCATGTAATTTCGCAGGCGCCATCGGTTGGTATTAAGGCAATTTCCCTGTAACTTTGGCAAAGTTTGATTAAGTACTTTAAAAGTTATTAATGAGATTAGTGTGAAATTTGATTGATTATTTCAAAAGTTATTCATTTAGACGTCAATTCAGACGTCAATTCTGAACCGTTTACAATATAATTTCGCAGGCACCATCGGCTGGTATTAGGGCAACTTCCCGGTAAATTTTGGCGGAGTTTGATTAAATACTTTAAAAGTTATTAATGAGATTAGTGTGAAATTTGATTGAATATTTTTTAAAGTTATTCATTTAGACGTCAATTCAGACGTCAATTCTCAATCGTTTACCATGTAATTTTGCAGGCACCATCGCCTGATATTACGGCAACTTCGCTATTAATTTGGCGAAACTTGATTGAGTACGTTGAAAGTTAATCATTTAGACGTCAATTCAGACGTCAATTCTCAACCGTTTTCCATGTAATTTTGCAGGCACCATCGCCTGAGTATTTTTAAAAGTTAATTATTTAGACGGCAATTCAGACGTCAATTCTCAACCGTTTATCATGTGTTTTTGCAAGCACCATCGGCTGGCATTACGGCAAGTTCTCTATGAATTTGACGAAGTTTGATTAAATATTTCAAAAGTTATTAATGAGATTAGTGTGAAATTTGATTGGGTATTTTTAAAAGTTATTCATTTAGACGTCGATTCAGGCGTTAATTCTCAACCGTTTACCATGTAATTTCGCAGGCGCCATCGGCTGGTATTAAGGCAATTTCCCTGTAACTTTGGCAAAGTTTGATTAAGTACTTTAAAAGTTATTAATGAGATTAGTGTGAAATTTGATTGATTATTTTAAAAGTTATTCATTTAGACGTCAATTCAGACGTCAATTCTCAACCGTTTACAATGTAATTTCGCAGGCACCATCGGCTGGTATTAGGGCAACTTCCCGGTGAATTTGGCGGAGTTTGATTAAATACTTCAAAAGTTATTAATGAGATTAGTGTGAAATTTGATTGAGTATTTTTAAAAGTTATTCATTTAGACGTCAATTCAGACGTCAATTCTCAACCGTTTACAATGTAATTTCGCAGGCACTATCGGCTGGTATTATGGCAACTTCCCGGTAAATTTGGCGGAGTTTGATTAAATACTTTAAAAGTTATTAATGAGATTAGTGTGAAATTTGATTGAATATTTTTTAAAGTTATTCATTTAGACGTCAATTCAGACGTCAATTCTCAACAGTTTACCCTGTAATTTTGCAGGCACCATCGGCTGGTATTAAGGCAAGTTCCCTGAAAATTTGGCAAAGTTTGATTAATTACTTCAAAAGTTAATAATGAGACTAGTGTGAAAATTGATTGAGTATTTTTACAAGTTATTCATTTAGACGTCAATTCAGACGTCAATTCTCAACCGTTTACCATGTAATTTTGCAGGCACCATCGCCTGATATTACGGTAGTGTGAAAATTGATTGAGTATTTTTACAAGTTATTCATTTAGACGTCAATTCAGACGTCAATTCTCAACCGTTTACCATGTAATTTTGCAGGCACCATCGCCTGATATTACGGCAACTTCGCTATTAATTTGGCGACATTTGATTAAGTACGTTAAAAGTTAATCATTTAGACGGCAATTCAGACGTCAATTCTCAACCGTTTATCATGTGTTTTTGCAAGCACCATCGGCTGGCATTACGGCAAGTTCTCTGTGAATTTGACGAAGTTTGATTAAATATTTCAAAAGTTATTAATTAGATTAGTGTGAAAATTGATTGAGTATTTTTAAAAGTTATTCATTTAGACGTCAATTCAGACGTCAATTCTCAACCGTTTACTATGTAATTTCGCAGGCACCATCGGCTCGTATTATGACAACTTCCCGGTAAATTTGGCGGAGTTTGATTAAATACTTCAAAAGTTATTAATGAGATTAGTGTGAAATTTGATTGAATATTTTTTAAAGTTATTCATTTAGACGTCAATTCAGACGTCAATTCTCAACAGTTTACCATGTAATTTTGCAGGCACCATCGGCTGGTATTAAGGCAAGTTCCCTGTAAATTTGGCAAAGTTTGATTAAGTACTTCAAAAGTTAATAATGAGACTAGTGTGAAAAATTGATTGAGTATTTTTACAAGTTATTCATTTAGACGTCAATTCAGACGTCAATTCTCAACCGTTTACCATGTAATTTTGCAGGCACCATCGCCTGAGTATTTTTAAAAGTTATTCATTTAGACGGCAATTCAGACGTCATTTCTCAACCGTTTATCATGTGTTTTTGCAAGCACCATCGGCTGGCATTACGGCAAGTTCTCTGTGAATTGGACGAAGTTTGATTAGATATTTCAAAAGTTATTAATTAGATTAGTGTGAAATTTGATTAGGTATTTTTAAAAGTTATTCATTTAGACTTCAATTCAGTCGTCAATTCGCAACAGTTTACCATGTAATTTTGCAGGCGCCATCGGCTGGTATTAAGGCAATTTCCCTATAACCCTGGCAAAGTTTGATTAGGTACTTTAAAAGTTATTAATGAGATTAGTGTGAAATTTGATTGATTATTTCAAAAGTTATTCATTTAGACGTCAATTCAAAAGTGAATTCTCAACCGTTTACCATGTAAATTTTTTAGACACCATCGGCTGGTATTAAGGCAACTTCCCAGTAAATTTGGCGAAGTTTGATTAAATACTTTAAAAGTTATTAATGAGATTACTGTGAAAATTGATTGAGTATTTTTGCAAGTTATTCATTTAGACGTCAATTCAGACGTCTATTCTCAACCGTCTACCATGTAATTTTGCAGGCACCATCGCCTGAGTATTTTTAAAAATTATTCATTTAGACGGCAATTCACACGTCACTTCTCAACCGTTTATCATGTTTTTTGCAAGCACCATCGGCTGGCATTACGGCAAGTTCTCTGTGAATTTGACGAAGTTTGATTAAATATTTCAAAAGTTATTAATTAGATTAGTGTGAAAATTGATTGAGTATTTTTAAAAGTTATTCATTTAGACGTCAATTCAGACGTCAATTCTCAACCGTTTACTATGTAATTTCGCAGGCACCATCGGCTCGTATTATGACAACTTCCCGGTAAATTTGGCGGAGTTTGATTAAATACTTCAAAAGTTATTAATGAGATTAGTGTGAAATTTGATTGAATATTTTTTAAAGTTATTCATTTAGACGTCAATTCAGACGTCAATTCTCAACAGTTTACCATGTAATTTTGCAGGCACCATCGGCTGGTATTAAGGCAAGTTCCCTGTAAATTTGGCAAAGTTTGATTAAGTACTTCAAAAGTTAATAATGAGACTAGTGTGAAAAATTGATTGAGTATTTTTACAAGTTATTCATTTAGACGTCAATTCAGACGTCAATTCTCAACCGTTTACCATGTAATTTTGCAGGCACCATCGCCTGAGTATTTTTAAAAGTTATTCATTTAGACGGCAATTCAGACGTCATTTCTCAACCGTTTATCATGTGTTTTTGCAAGCACCATCGGCTGGCATTACGGCAAGTTCTCTGTGAATTGGACGAAGTTTGATTAGATATTTCAAAAGTTATTAATTAGATTAGTGTGAAATTTGATTAGGTATTTTTAAAAGTTATTCATTTAGACTTCAATTCAGTCGTCAATTCGCAACAGTTTACCATGTAATTTTGCAGGCGCCATCGGCTGGTATTAAGGCAATTTCCCTATAACCCTGGCAAAGTTTGATTAGGTACTTTAAAAGTTATTAATGAGATTAGTGTGAAATTTGATTGATTATTTCAAAAGTTATTCATTTAGACGTCAATTCAAAAGTGAATTCTCAACCGTTTACCATGTAAATTTTTTAGACACCATCGGCTGGTATTAAGGCAACTTCCCAGTAAATTTGGCGAAGTTTGATTAAATACTTTAAAAGTTATTAATGAGATTACTGTGAAAATTGATTGAGTATTTTTGCAAGTTATTCATTTAGACGTCAATTCAGACGTCTATTCTCAACCGTCTACCATGTAATTTTGCAGGCACCATCGCCTGAGTATTTTTAAAAATTATTCATTTAGACGGCAATTCACACGTCACTTCTCAACCGTTTATCATGTTTTTTGCAAGCACCATCGGCTGGCATTACGGCAAGTTCTCTGTGAATTTGACGAAGTTTGATTAAATACTTCAAAAGTTATTAATGAGATTAATGTGAAATTTGATTAGGTATTTTTAAAAGTTAATTATTTAGACATCAATTCAGACGTCAATTCTCAACCGTTTACCATGTAATTTCGCAGGCGCCATCGGCTGGTATTAAGGCAATTTCCCTGTAACTTTGGCAAAGTTTGATTAAGTACTTTAAAAGTTATTAATGAGATTAGTGTGAAATTTAATTGATTATTTCAAAAGTTATTCATTTAGACGTCAATTCAGACGTCAATTCTCAACCGTTTACAATGTAATTTCGCAGGCACCATCGGCTGGTATTATGGCAACTTCCCGGTAAATTTGGCGGAGTTTGATTAAATACTTTAAAAGTTATTAATGAGATTAGTGTGAAATTTGATTGAGTATTTTTAAAAGTTATTCATTTAGACGTCAATTCAGACGTCAATTCTCTACAGTTTACCATGTAATTTTGCAGGCACCATCGGCTGGTATTAAGGCAAGTTCCCTGTAAATTTGGCAAAGTTTGATTTAGTACTTCAAAGGTTAATAATGAGATTAGTGTGAAAATTGATTGAGTATTTTTACAAGTTATTCATTTAGACGTCGATTCAGACGTCAATTCTCAACCGTTTACCATGTAATTTTGCAGGCACCATCGCCTGATATTACGGCAACTTCGCTATTAATTTGGCGAAATTTGATTGAGTACGTTAAAAGTTAATCATTTAGACGTCAATTCAGACGTCAATTTTCAACCGTTTTCCATGTAATTTTGCAGGCACCATCGCCTGAGTATTTTTAAAAGTTATTCATTTAGACGGCAATTCAGACGTCAATTCTCAACCGTTTGTCATGTGTTTTTGCAAGCACCATCGGCTGGCATTACGGCAAGTTCTCTGTGAATTTGACGAAGTTTGATTAAATATTTCAAAAGTTATTAATGAGATTAATGTGAAATTTGATTAGGTATTTTTAAAAGTTATTCATTTAGACGTCAATTTAAAAGTCAATTCTGAACTGTTTACAATGTAATTTCGCAGACACCATCGGCTGGTATCAAGGCAACTTCCCAGTAACTTTGGCGAAGTTTGATTAAATACTTCAAAAGTTAATAATGAGATTAGTGTGAAAATTGATTGCGTATTTTTACAAGTTATTTATTTAGACGTCGATTCAGACGTCAATTCTCAGCCGTTTACCATGTAATTTTGCAGGAATAATCGCCTGATATTACGGCAACTTCGCTATTAATTTGGCAAAATTTGATTGAGTACGTTAAAAGTTATTCATTTAGATGTCAATTCAGATGTCAATTCTCAACCGTTTTCCATGTAATTTTGCAGGCACCATCGCCTGAGTATTTTTAAAAGTTTTTCATTTAGACGGCAATTCAGACGTCAATTCTCAACCGTTTATCATGTTTTTCTGCAAGCACCATCGGCTGGCATTACGGCAAGTTCTCTGTGAATTTGACGAAGTTTGATTAAATACTTCAAAAGTTATTAATGAGATTAGTGTGAAATTTGATTAGGTATTTATAAAAGTTATTCATTTAGACGTCAATTCAGACGTCAATTCTCAACCGTTCACCATGTAATTTCGCAGGCGCCATCGGTTGGTATTAAGGCAATTTCCCTGTAACTTTGGCAAAGTTTGATTAAGTACTTTAAAAGTTATTAATGAGATTAGTGTGAAATTTGATTGATTATTTCAAAAGTTATTCATTTAGACGTCAATTCAGACGTCAATTCTGAACCGTTTACAATGTAATTTCGCAGGCACCATCGGCTGGTATTAGGGCAACTTCCCGGTAAATTTGGCGGAGTTTGATTAAATACTTCAAAAGTTAATAATGAGATTAGTGTGAAATTTGATTGAGTATTTTTAAAAGTTATTTATTTAGACGTCAATTCAGACGTCAATTCTCAACAGTTTACCATGTAATTTTGCAGGCACCATCGGCTGGTATTAAGGCAACTTCTCTGTAAATTTGGTGAAGTTTGATCAAATACTTCAAAAGTTATTAATGAGATTAGTGTGAAATTTGATTGATTATTTCAAAAGTTATTCATTTAGACGTCAATTCAGACGTCAATTCTGAACCGCTTACAATGTAATTTCGCAGGCACCATCGGCTGGTATTAGAGCAACTTCCCGGTAAATTTGGCGGAGTTTGATTTAATACTTCAAAAGTTATTAATGAGATTAGTGTGAAATTTGATTGAGTATTTTTTAAAGGTATTCATTTAGACGTCAATTCAGACGTCAATTCTCAACCGTTTACCATGTAATTTTGCAGGCACCATCGCCTGATATTACGGCAACTTCGCTATTAATTTGGCGAAACTTGATTGAGTACGTTAAAAGTTAATCATTTAGACGTCAATTCAGACGTCAATTCTCAACCGTTTTCCATGTAATTTTGCAGGCACCATCGCCTGAGTATTTTTAAAAGTTAATTATTTAGACGGCAATTCAGACGTCAATTCTCAACCGTTTATCATGTGTTTTTGCAAGCACCATCGGCTGGCATTACGGAAAGTTCTCTATGAATTTGACGAAGTTTGATTAAATATTTCAAAAGTTATTAATGAGATTAGTGTGAAAATTGATTGAGTATTTTTAAAAGTTATTCATTTAGACGTCGATTCAGACGTCAATTCTCAGCCGTTTACCATGTAATTTTGCAGGCATAATCGCCTGATATTACGGCAACTTCGCTATTAATTTGGCAAAATTTGATTGAGTACGTTAAAAGTTATTCATTTAGATGTCAATTCAGATGTCAATTCTCAACCGTTTTCCATGTAATTTTGCAGGCACCATCGCCTGAGTATTTTTAAAAGTTATTCATTTAGACGGCAATTCAGACGTCAATTATCAACCGTTTATCATGTGTTTTTGCAAGCACCATCGGCTGGCATTACGGCAAGTTCTCTATGAATTTGACGAAGTTTGATTAAATATTTCAAAAGTTATTAATGAGATTAGTGTGAAATTTGATTAGGTATTTTTAAAAGTTATTCATTTAGACGTCGATTCAGGCGTTAATTCTCAACCGTTTACCATGTAATTTCGCAGGCGCCATCGGCTGGTATTAAGGCAATTTCCTGTAACTTTGGCAAAGTTTGATTAAGTACTTTAAAAGTTATTAATGAGATTA
Source organism: Flabesymbios commensalis (assembly GCA_964017125.1). Classification (NCBI taxonomy): domain Eukaryota; kingdom Metazoa; phylum Annelida; class Polychaeta; order Terebellida; family Flabelligeridae; genus Flabesymbios; species Flabesymbios commensalis. The sequence continues at coordinate 89,546 of CAXHKU010000667.1, forward strand.
GTGTGAAATTTGATTGATTATTTTAAAAGTTATTCATTTAGACGTCAATTCAGACGTCAATTCTGAACCGTTTACAATGTAATTTCGCAGGCACCATCGGCTGGTATTAGGGCAACTTTCCGGTGAATTTGGCGGAGTTTGATTAAATACTTCAAAAGTTATTAATGAGATTAGTGTGAAATTTGATTGAGTATTTTTAAAAGTTATTCATTTAGACGTCAATTCAGACGTCAATTCTCAACCGTTTACAATGTAATTTCGCAGGCACTATCGGCTGGTATTATGGCAACTTCCCGGTAAATTTGGCGGAGTTTGATTAAATACTTTAAAAGTTATTAATGAGATTAGTGTGAAATTTGATTGAATATTTTTTAAAGTTATTCATTTAGACGTCAATTCAGACGTCAATTCTTAACAGTTTACCATGTAATTTTGCAGGCACCATTGGCTGGTATTAAGGCAAGTTCCCTGTAAATTTGGCAAAGTTTGATTAAGTACTTCAAAAGTTAATAATGAGACTAGTGTGAAAATTGATTGAGTATTTTTACAAGTTATTCATTTAGACGTCAATTCAGACGTCAATTCTCAACCGTTTACCATGTAATTTTGCAGGCACCATCGCCTGAGTATTTTTAAAAGTTATTCATTTAGACGGCAATTCAGACGTCAAATCTCAACCGTTTATCATGTGTTTTTGCAAGCGCCATCGGCTGGCATTACGGCAAGTTCTCTGTGAATTTGACGAAGTTTGATTAAATATTTCAAAAGTTATTAATTAGATTAGTGTGAAATTTGATTAGGTATTTTTAAAAGTTATTCATTTAGACTTCAATTCAGTCGTCAATTCGCAACAGTTTACCATGTAATTTTGCAGGCGCCATCGGCTGGTATTAAGGCAATTTCCCTATAACCCTGGCAAAGTTTGATTAGGTACTTTAAAAGTTATTAATGAGATTAGTGTGAAATTTGATTGATTATTTCAAAAGTTATTCATTTAGACGTCAATTCAAAAGTCAATTCTCAACCGTTTACCATGTAATTTTTTTAGACACCATCGGCTGGTATTAAGGCAACTTCCCAGTAAATTTGGCGAAGTTTGATTAAATACTTTAAAAGTTATTAATGAGATTACTGTGAAAATTGATTGAGTATTTTTGCAAGTTATTCATTTAGACGTCAATTCAGACGTCAATTCTCAACCGTTTACCATGTAATTTTGCAGGCACCATCGCCTGAGTATTTTTAAAAATTATTCATTTAGACGGCAATTCACACGTCACTTCTCAACCGTTTATCATGTTTTTGGCAAGCACCATCGGCTGGCATTACGGCAAGTTCTCTGTGAATTTGACGAAGTTTGATTAAATACTTCAAAAGTTATTAATGAGATTAATGTGAAATTTGATTAGGTATTTTTAAAAGTTTATCATTTAGACATCAATTCAGACGTCAATTCTCAACCGTTTACCATGTAATTTCGCAGGCGCCATCGGTTGGTATTAAGGCAATTTCCCTGTAACTTTGGCAAAGTTTGATTAAGTACTTTAAAAGTTATTAATGAGATTAGTGTGAAATTTGATTGATTATTTCAAAAGTTATTCATTTAGACGTCAATTCAGACGTCAATTCTGAACCGTTTACAATGTAATTTCGCAGGCACCATCGGCTGGTATTAGGGCAACTTCCCGGTAAATTTGGCGGAGTTTGATTAAATACTTCAAAAGTTAATAATGAGATTAGTGTGAAATTTGATTGAGTATTTTTAAAAGTTATTTATTTAGACGTCAATTCAGACATCAATTCTCAACAGTTTACCATGTAATTTTGCAGGCACCATCGGCTGGTATTAAGGCAACTTCTCTGTAAATTTGGTGAAGTTTGATCAAATACTTCAAAAGTTATTAATGAGATTAGTGTGAAATTTGATTGATTATTTCAAAAGTTATTCATTTAGACGTCAATTCAGACGTCAATTCTGAACCGTTTACAATGTAATTTCGCAGGCACCATCGGCTGGTATTAGGGCAACTTTCCGGTAAATTTGGCGGAGTTTGATTAAATACTTCAAAAGTTATTAATGAGATTAGTGTGAAATTTGATTGAGTATTTTTAAAAGTTATTCATTTAGACGTCAATTCAGACGTCAATTCTCAATCGTTTACCATGTAATTTTGCAGGCACCATCGCCTGATATTACGGCAACTTCGCTATTAATTCGGCGAAACTTGATTGAGTACGTTAAAAGTTAATCATTTAGACGTCAATTCAGACGTCAATTCTCAACCGTTTTCCATGTAATTTTGCAGGCACCATCGCCTGAGTATTTTTAAAAGTTAATTATTTAGACGGCAATTCAGACGTCAATTATCAACCGTTTATCATGTGTTTTTGCAAGCACCATCGGCTGGCATTACGGCAAGTTCTCTATGAATTTGACGAAGTTTGATTAAATATTTCAAAAGTTATTAATGAGATTAGTGTGAAATTTGATTAGGTATTTTTAAAAGTTATTCATTTAGACGTCGATTCAGGCTTTAATTCTCAACCGTTTACCATGTAATTTCGTAGGCGCCATCGGCTGGTATTAAGGCAATTTCCCTGTAACTTTGGCAAAGTTTGATTAAGTACTTTAAAAGTTATTAATGAGATTAGTGTGAAATTTGATTGATTATTTTAAAAGTTATTCATTTAGACGTCAATTCAGACGTCAATTCTGAACCGTTTACAATGTAATTTCGCAGGCACCATCGGCTGGTATTAGGGCAACTTCCCGGTGAATTTGGCGGAGTTTGATTAAATACTTCAAAAGTTATTAATGAGATTAGTGTGAAATTTGATTGAGTATTTTTAAAAGTTATTCATTTAGACGTCAATTCAGACGTCAATTCTCAACCGTTTACAATGTAATTTCGCAGGCACTATCGGCTGGTATTATGGCAACTTCCCGGTAAATTTGGCGGAGTTTGATTAAATACTTTAAAAGTTATTAATGAGATTAGTGTGAAATTTGATTGAATATTTTTAAAAGTTATTCATTTAGACGTCAATTCAGACGTCAATTCTTAACAGTTTACCATGTAATTTTGCAGGCACCATCGGCTGGTATTAAGGCAAGTTCCCTGTAAATTTGGCAAAGTTTGATTAAGTACTTCAAAAGTTAATAATGAGACTAGTGTGAAAATTGATTGAGTATTTTTACAAGTTATTCATTTAGACGTCAATTCAGACGTTAATTCTCAACCGTTTACCATGTAATTTTGCAGGCACCATCGCCTGAGTATTTTTAAAAGTTATTCATTTAGACGGCAATTCAGACGTCAATTCTCAAACGTTTATCATGTGTTTTTGCAAGCACCATCGGCTGGCATTACGGCCAGTTCTCTGTGAATTTGACGAAGTTTGATTAAATATTTCAAAAGTTATTAATTAGATTAGTGTGAAATTTGATTAGGTATTTTTAAAAGTTATTCATTTAGACTTCAATTCAGTCGTCAATTCGCAACAGTTTACCATGTAATTTTGCAGGCGCCATCGGCTGATATTAAGGCAATTTCCCTATAACCCTGGCAAAGTTTGATTAGGTACTTTAAAAGTTATTAATGAGATTAGTGTGAAATTTGATAGATTATTTCAAAAGTTATTCATTTAGACGTCAATTCAAAAGTCAATTCTCAACCGTTTACCATGTATTTTTTTTAGACACCATCGGCTGGTATTAAGGCAACTTCCCAGTAAATTTGGCGAAGTTTGATTAAATACTTTAAAAGTTATTAATGAGATTACTGTGAAAATTGATTGAGTATTTTTGCAAGTTATTCATTTAGACGTCAATTCGGACGTCAATTCTCAACCGTTTACCATGTAATTTTGCAGGCACCATCGCCTGAGTATTTTTAAAAATTATTCATTTAGACGGCAATTCACACGTCACTTCTCAACCGTTTATCATGTTTTTGGCAAGCACCATCGGCTGGCATTACGGCAAGTTCTCTGTGAATTTGACGAAGTTTGATTAAATCTTCAAAAGTTATTAATGAGATTAATGTGAAATTTGATTAGGTATTTTTAAAAGTTAATCATTTAGACATCAATTCAGACGTCAATTCTCAACCGTTTACCATGTAATTTCGCAGGCGCCATCGGCTGGTATTAAGGCAATTTCCCTGTAACTTTGGCAAAGTTTGATTAAGTACTTTAAAAGTTATTAATGAGATTAGTGTGAAATTTGATTGATTATTTCAAAAGTTATTCATTTAGAAGTCAATTCAGACGTCAATTCTGAACCGTTTACAATGTAATTTCGCAGGCACCATCGGCTGGTATTAAGGCAACTTCCCAGTAAATTTGGCGAAGTTTGATTAAATACTTTAAAAGTTATTAATGAGATTACTGTGAAAATTGATTGAGTATTTCTAAAAGTTATTCATTTAGACGTCAATTCAGACGTCAATTCTCAACCGTTTACCATGTAATTTCGCAGGCGCCATCGGTTGGTATTAAGGCAATTTCCCTGTAACTTTGGCAAAGTTTGATTAAGTACTTTAAAAGTTATTAATGAGATTAGTGTGAAATTTGATTGATTATTTCAAAAGTTATTCATTTAGACGTCAATTCAGACGTCAATTCTGAACCGTTTACAATGTAATTTCGCAGGCACCATCGGCTGGTATTAGGGCAACTTTCCGGTAAATTTGGCGGAGTTTGATTAAATACTTCAAAAGTTATTAATGAGATTAGTGTGAAATTTGATTGAGTATTTTTAAAAGTTATTCATTTAGACGTCAATTCAGACGTCAATTCTCAATCGTTTACCATGTAATTTTGCAGGCACCATCGCCTGATATTACGGCAACTTCGCTATTAATTCGGCGAAACTTGATTGAGTACGTTAAAAGTTAATCATTTAGACGTCAATTCAGACGTCAATTCTCAACCGTTTTCCATGTAATTTTGCAGGCACCATCGCCTGAGTATTTTTAAAAGTTAATTATTTAGACGGCAATTCAGACGTCAATTATCAACCGTTTATCATGTGTTTTTGCAAGCACCATCGGCTGGCATTACGGCAAGTTCTCTATGAATTTGACGAAGTTTGATTAAATATTTCAAAAGTTATTAATGAGATTAGTGTGAAATTTGATTAGGTATTTTTAAAAGTTATTCATTTAGACGTCGATTCAGGCTTTAATTCTCAACCGTTTACCATGTAATTTCGCAGGCGCCATCGGCTGGTATTAAGGCAATTTCCCTGTAACTTTGGCAAAGTTTGATTAAGTACTTTAAAAGTTATTAATGAGATTAGTGTGAAATTTGATTGATTATTTTAAAAGTTATTCATTTAGACGTCAATTCAGACGTCAATTCTGAACCGTTTACAATGTAATTTCGCAGGCACCATCGGCTGGTATTAGGGCAACTTCCCGGTGAATTTGGCGGAGTTTGATTAAATACTTCAAAAGTTATTAATGAGATTAGTGTGAAATTTGATTGAGTATTTTTAAAAGTTATTCATTTAGACGTCAATTCAGACGTCAATTCTCAACCGTTTACAATGTAATTTCGCAGGCACTATCGGCTGGTATTATGGCAACTTCCCGGTAAATTTGGCGGAGTTTGATTAAATACTTTAAAAGTTATTAATGAGATTAGTGTGAAATTTGATTGAATATTTTTTAAAGTTATTCATTTAGACGTCAATTCAGACGTCAATTCTTAACAGTTTACCATGTAATTTTGCAGGCACCATCGGCTGGTATTAAGGCAAGTTCCCTGTAAATTTGGCAAAGTTTGATTAAGTACTTCAAAAGTTAATAATGAGACTAGTGTGAAAATTGATTGAGTATTTTTACAAGTTATTCATTTAGACGTCAATTCAGACGTCAATTCTCAACCGTTTACCATGTAATTTTGCAGGCACCATCGCCTGAGTATTTTTAAAAGTTATTCATTTAGACGGCAATTCAGACGTCAATTCTCAACCGTTTATCATGTGTTTTTGCAAGCACCATCGGCTGGCATTACGGCCAGTTCTCTGTGAATTTGACGAAGTTTGATTAAATATTTCAAAAGTTATTAATTAGATTAGTGTGAAATTTGATTAGGTATTTTTAAAAGTTATTCATTTAGACTTCAATTCAGTCGTCAATTCGCAACAGTTTACCATGTAATTTTGCAGGCGCCATCGGCTGATATTAAGGCAATTTCCCTATAACCCTGGCAAAGTTTGATTAGGTACTTTAAAAGTTATTAATGAGATTAGTGTGAAATTTGATAGATTATTTCAAAAGTTATTCATTTAGACGTCAATTCAAAAGTCAATTCTCAACCGTTTACCATGTATTTTTTTTAGACACCATCGGCTGGTATTAAGGCAACTTCCCAGTAAATTTGGCGAAGTTTGATTAAATACTTTAAAAGTTATTAATGAGATTACTGTGAAAATTGATTGAGTATTTTTGCAAGTTATTCATTTAGACGTCAATTCAGACGTCAATTCTCAACCGTTTACCATGTAATTTTGCAGGCACCATCGCCTGAGTATTTTTAAAAATTATTCATTTAGACGGCAATTCACACGTCACTTCTCAACCGTTTATCATGTTTTTGGCAAGCACCATCGGCTGGCATTACGGCAAGTTCTCTGTGAATTTGACGAAGTTTGATTAAATACTTCAAAAGTTATTAATGAGATTAATGTGAAATTTGATTAGGTATTTTTAAAAGTTAATCATTTAGACATCAATTCAGACGTCAATTCTCAACCGTTTACCATGTAATTTCGCAGGCGCCATCGGCTGGTATTAAGGCAATTTCCCTGTAACTTTGGCAAAGTTTGATTAAGTACTTTAAAAGTTATTAATGAGATTAGTGTGAAATTTGATTGATTATTTCAAAAGTTATTCATTTAGAAGTCAATTCAGACGTCAATTCTGAACCGTTTACAATGTAATTTCGCAGGCACCATTGGCTGGTATTAAGGCAACTTCCCAGTAAATTTGGCGAAGTTTGATTAAATACTTTAAAAGTTATTAATGAGATTACTGTGAAAATTGATTGAGTATTTCTAAAAGTTATTCATTTAGACGTCAATTCAGACGTCAATTCTCAACCGTTTACTATGTAATTTCGCAGGCACCATCGGCTTGTATTATGACAACTTCCCGGTAAATTTGGCGGAGTTTGATTAAATACTTTAAAAGCTATTAATGAGATTAGTGTGAAATTTGATTGAATATTTTTTAAAGTTATTCATTTAGACGTCAATTCAGACGTCAATTCTCAACAGTTTACCATGTAATTTTGCAGGCACCATCGGCTGGTATTAAGGCAAGTTCCCTGTAAATTTGGCAAAGTTTGATTAAGTACTTCAAAAGTTATTAATGAGACTAGTGTGAAAATTGATTGAGTATTTTTACAAGTTATTCATTTAGACGTCAATTCAGACGTCAATTCTCAACCGTTTACCATGTAATTTTGCAGGCACCATCGCCTGAGTATTTTTAAAAGTTATTCATTTAGACGGCAATTCAGACGTCAATTTTCAACCGTTTATCATGTGTTTTTGCAAGCACCATCGGCTGGCATTACGGCAAGTTCTCTGTGAATTTGACGAAGTTTGATTAAATATTTCAAAAGTTATTAATTAGATTAGTGTGAAATTTGATTAGGTATTTTTAAAAGTTATTCATTTAGACTTCAATTCAGTCGTCAATTCGCAACAGTTTACCATGTAATTTTGCAGGCGCCATCGGCTGGTATTAAGGCAATTTCCCTATAACCCTGGCAAAGTTTGATTAGGTACTTTAAAAGTTATTAATGAGATTAGTGTGAAATTTGATTGATTATTTCAAAAGTTATTCATTTAGACGTCAATTCAAAAGTCAATTCTCAACCGTTTACCATGTAATTTCGCAGGCACCATCGGCTGGTATTAAGGCAACTTCCCAGTAAATTTGGCGAAGTTTGATTAAATACTTTAAAAGTTATTAATGAGATTATTGTGAAAATTGATTGAGTATTTTTGCAAGTTATTCATTTAGACGTCAATTCAGACGTCAATTCTCAACCGTTTACCATGTAATTTTGCAGGCACCATCGCCTGAGTATTTTTAAAAATTATTCATTTAGACGGCAATTCACACGTCACTTCTCAACCGTTTATCATGTTTTTGGCAAGCACCATCGGCTGGCATTACGGCAAGTTCTCTGTGAATTTGACGAAGTTTGATTAAATACTTCAAAAGTTATTAATGAGATTAATGTGAAATTTGATTAGGTATTTTTAAAAGTTAATCATTTAGACATCAATTCAGACGTCAATTCTCAACCGTTTACCATGTAATTTCGCAGGCGCCATTGGCTGGTATTAAGGCAATTTCCCTGTAACTTTGGCAAAGTTTGATTAAGTACTTTAAAAGTTATTAATGAGATTAGTGTGAAATTTGATTAATTATTTCAAAAGTTATTCATTTAGAAGTCAATTCAGACGTCAATTCTGAACCGTTTACAATGTAATTTCGCAGGCCCCATCGGCTGGTATTAAGGCAACTTCCCAGTAAATTTGGCGAAGTTTGATTAAATACTTTAAAAGTTATTAATGAGATTACTGTGAAAATTGATTGAGTATTTCTAAAAGTTATTCATTTAGACGTCAATTCAGACGTCAATTCTCAACCGTTTACTATGTAATTTCGCAGGCACCATCGGCTGGTATTATGACAACTTCTCGGTAAATTTGGCGGAGTTTGATTAAATACTTTAAAGTTATTAATGAGATTAGTGTGAAATTTGATTGAATATTTTTTCAAGTTATTCATTTAGACGTCAATTTAGACGTCAATTCTCAACAGTTTACCATGTAATTTTGCAGGCACCATCGGCTGGTATTAAGGCAAGTTCCCTGTAAATTTGGCAAAGTTTGATTAAGTACTTCAAAAGTTAATAATGAGACTAGTGTGAAAATTGATTGAGTATTTTTACAAGTTATTCATTTAGACGTCAATTCAGACGTCAATTCTCAACCGTTTACCATGTAATTTTGCAGGCACCATCGCCTGAGTATTTTTAAAAGTTATTCATTTAGACGGCAATTCAGACGTCAATTCTCAACCGTTTATCATGTGTTTTTGCAAGCACCGTCGGCTGGCATTACGGCAAGTTCTCTGTGAATTTGACGAAGTTTGATTAAATATTTCAAAAGTTAATAATTAGATTAGTGTGAAATTTGATTAGGTATTTTTAAAAGTTATTCATTTAGATTTCAATTCAGTCGTCAATTCGCAACAGTTTACCATGTAATTTTGCAGGCGCCATCGGCTGGTATTAAGGCAATTTCCCTATAACCCTGGCAAAGTTTGATTAGGTACTTTAAAAGTTATTAATGAGATTAGTGTGAAATTTGATTGATTATTTCAAAAGTTATTCATTTAGACGTCAATTCAAAAGTCAATTCTCAACCGTTTACCATGTAATTTCGCAGGCACCATCGGCTGGTATTAAGGCAACTTCCCAGTAAATTTGGCGAAGTTTGATTAATTACTTTAAAAGTTATCAATGAGATTACTGTGAAAATTGATTGAGTATTTTTGCAAGTTATTCATTTAGACGTCAATTCAGACGTCAATTCTCAACCGTTTACCATGTAATTTCGCAGGCACCATCGCCTGAGTATTTTGAAAAATTATTCATTTAGACGGCAATTCACACGTTAATTCTCAACCGCTTATCATGTTTTTTTTGCAAGCACCATCGGCTGGCATTACGGCAAGTTCTCTGTGAATTTGACGAAGTTTGATTAAATACTTCAAAAGTTATTAATGAGATTAGTGTGAAATTTGATTAGGTATTTTTGAAAGTTATTCATTTAGACGTCAATTAAGACGTCAATTCTCAACCGTTTTCCATGTAATTTTGCAGGCACCATCGCCTGATATTACGGCAACTACGCTATTAATTTATCAAAATTTTTGATTGAGTACGTTAAAAGCTATTCATTTAGACGGCAATTCAGACGTCAATTCTCAACCGTTTCCCATGTAATTTTGCAGGCACCATCGCCTGAGTATTTTTAAAAATTATTCATTTAGACGGCAATTCACACGTCAATTCTCAACCGTTTATCATGTTTTTTGCAAGCACCATCGGCTGGCATTACGGCAAGTTCTCTGTGAATTTGACGAAGTTTGATTAAATACTTCAAAAGTTATTAATGAGATTAGTGTGAAAATTGATTAGGTATTTTTAAAAGTTATTCATTTAGACGTCAATTCAGACGTCAATTCTCAACCTTTTACCATGTAATTTCGCAGGCGCCATCGGCTGGTATTAAGGCAATTTCCTTGTAACTTTGGCAAAGTTTGATTAAGTACTTTAAAAGTTATTAATGAGATTAGTGTGAAATTTGATTGATTATTTCAAAAGTTATTCATTTAGACGTCAATTCAAAAGTCAATTCTCAACCGTTTACCATGTAATTTTGCAGACACCATCGGCTGGTATTAAGGCAACTTCCCAGTAAATTTGGTGAAGTTTGATTAAATACTTCAAAAGTTATTAATGAGATTACTGTGAAAATTGATTGAGTATTTTTACAAGTTATTCATTTAGACGTCAATTCAGACGTCAATTCTCAACCGTTTACCATGTAATTTCGCAGGCACCATCGCCTGAGTATTTTTAAAAATTATTCATTTAGACGGCAATTCACACGTCAATTCTCAACCATTTATCATGTTTTTTTGCAAGCACCATCGGCTGGCATTACGGCAAGTTCTCTGTGAATTTGACGAAGTTTGATTAAATACTTCAAAAGTTATTAATGAGATTAGTGTGAAATTTGACTAGGTATTTTTAAACGTTATTCATTTAGACATCAATTCAGACGTCTATTCTCAACCGTTTACCATGTAATTTCGCAGGCGCCATCGGCTGGTATTAAGGCAATTTCCTTGTAACTTTGGCAGAGTGTGATTAAGTACTTTAAAAGTTATTAATGAGATTAGTGTGAAATTTAATTGATTATTTCAAAAGTTATCCATTTAGACGTCAATTCAGACGTCAATTCTCAACCGTTTACAATGTAATTTCGCAGGCACGATCGGCTGGTATTGTGGCAACTTTCCGGTAAATTTGGCGGAGTTTGATTAAATTCTTTAAAAGTTATTAATGAGATTAGTGTGAACTTTGATTGAGTATTTTTAGAAGTTATTCATTTAGACGTCAATTCAGAGGTCAATTCTCAACAGTTTACCATGTAATTTTGCAGGCACCATCGGCTGGTATTAAGGCAAGTTCCCTGTAAATTTGGCAAGGTTTGATTAAGTACTTCAAAAGTTAATAATGAGATTAGTGTGAAAATTGATTGAGTATTTTTACAAGTTATTCATTTAGACGTCGATTCAGACGTCAATTCTCAACCGTTTACCATGTAATTTTGCAGGCACCATCGCCTGATATTACGGCAACTTCGCTATTAATTTGGCAAAATTTGATTGAGTACGTTAAAAGTTAATCATTTAGACGTCAATTCAGACGTCAATTCTCAACCGTTTTCCATGTAATTTTGCAGGCACCATCGCCTGAGTATTTTTAAAAGTTATTCAATTAGACGGCAATTCATACGTCAATTCTCAACCTTTTATCATGTGTTTTTGCAAGCACCATCGGCTGGCATTACGGCAAGTTCTATGTGAATTTGACGAAATTTGATTAAATATTTCAAAAGTAAGTAATAAGATTAGTGTTAAATTTGATTAGGTATTTTCAAAAGTTATTCATTTAGACGTCAATTCAGGCATCAATTCTCAATCGTTTACCATGTAATTTCGCAGGCGCCATCGGCTGGTACTAAGGCAATTTCCCTGTAACTTTGGCAAAGATTGATCAAGTACTTTAAAAGTTATTAATGAGATTAGTGTGAAATTTGATTGATTATTTCAAAAGTTATTCATTTAGACGTCAATTCAGACGTCAATTCTGAACCGTTTACAATGTAATTTCGCAGGCACCATCGGCTTGTAATAGGGCAACGTCCTGGTAAATTTGGCGGAGTTTGATTAAATACTTTAAAAGTTATTAATGAGATTAGTGTGAAATTTGATTGAGTATTTTTAAAAGTTATTCATTTAGACTTCAATTCAGTCGTCAATTCGCAACAGTTTACCATGTAATTTTGCAGGCACCGTCGGCAGGTCTTAAGGCAGCTTCCCTGTAAATTTGGTGAAGTTTGATTAAATACTTCAAAAGTTATTAATGAGATTAGTGTGAAATTTGATTAAGTATTTTTAAAAGTTATTCATTTAGACGTCAATTCAGACGTCAATTCTCAACTGTTTACCATGTAATTTCGCAGGCGCCATCGGCTGGTATTAAGGCAATTTCCCTATAACCTTGGCACAGTTTGATTAAGTACTTTAAAAGTTATTAATGAGATTAGTGTGAAATTTGATTGATTATTTCAAAAGTTATTCATTTAGACGTCAATTCACAGGTCAATTCTCAACCGTTTACCATGTAATTTTTCAGACGCCATCGGCTGGTATTAAGGCAACTTTCCAGTAAATTTGGCGAAGTTTGATTAAATACTTAAAAAGTTATTAATGAGATTACTGTGAAAATTGATTGAGTATTTTTAAAAGTTATTCATTTAAACTTCAATTCAGACGTCAATTCTCAACCGTTTACCACGTAATTTCGCAAGCGCCATCGGCTGGTATTAGGGCAGCTTCCCTGTAAGTTTGGCGAAGTTTGATTAAATACTTCAAAAGTTCTTAATGAGATTACTGTGAAATTTGATTGAATATTTTTAAAAGTTATTCATTTAGACGTCATTTAGATGTAATTTCGCAGGCACCATCGGCTGGTATTAGGGCAGCTTCCCGGTAAATTGAGATTACTGTGAAATTTGATTGAGTATTTTTAAAAGTTATTCATTTAGACGTCAATTCAGACGTCAATTCTCAACCGTTTACCATGTAATTTCGCAGGCGTCATCGGCTGGTATTAAGGCAATTTAACTGTAACTTTGGCAAAGTTTGACTAAGTACTTTAAAAGTTATTAATGAGATTAGTGTTAAATTTGATGGATTATTTCAAAAGTTATTCATTTAGACGTCAATTCAGACGTCAATTCTCATCCGTTTACAATGTAATTTCGCAGGCACCATCGGCTGGTATTAGGGCAACTTCCAGGTAAATTTGGCTTAGTTTGATTAAATACTTCAAAGTTATTAATGAGATTAGTGTGAAATTTGATTGAGTATTTTTAAAATTATTCTTTTAGACGTCAATTCAGACGTCAATTCTCAACAGTTTACCATGTAATTTTGCAGGCATCATCGGCTGGTATTACGGCAACTTCCCGGTAAATTTGGCGAAGTTTGATTTGGTACTTCAAAAGTTATTAATGAGATCAGTTTGAAATTTGATTGAATATTTGTAAAAGATATTCATTTCGACGTCAATTCAGACGTCAATTCTCAACCGTTTTCCATGTAATTTTGCAGGCACCATCGGCTGGTATTACGGCAACTTCCCTGTAAATTTGGCGAAGTTTGATTTAGCACTTCAAAAGTTAATTATGAGATCAGTGTGAAATTTGATTGAATATTTGTAAAAGTTATTCATTTCGACGTCAATTCAGACGTCAATTCACAACCGTTTTCCATGGCATTTTGCAGGCGTCATCGGCTGGTATTACGGCAACTTCCCTGAAAATCTGGCGCAGTTTGATTAAGTACGTCAAAAGTTAATAATGAGATTAGTGTGAAATTTGATTGAATATTTTTAAAAGTTATTCATTTCGACGTGAATTCAGACTTCAATTCTCAACCGTTTTCCATTTAAATTTGCAGGCATCATCGGCTGGTATTACGGCAACTTCCCTGTTAATTTGACGAAGTTTGATTAAGTACTTCAAAAGTTATTAACGAGATTAGAGTGAACTTGGATTGAATATTTTTAAAGTTATTTATTTAGACGTGAATTAAGACGTCAATTCTCAACCGTTTTCCATGCAAGTTTGCAGGCACCATCGGCTGGTATTACGGCAACTGCCCTGTTAATTTGACGAAGTTTGATTGAGTACTTCAAAAGTTATTAATGAGATTAGTGTGAAATTTGATTGAATATTTTTAAAAGTTATTCATTTCGACATGAATTCAGACGTCAATTCTCAACCGTTTTCCATGTAAATTCGCAGTCACCATCGGCTGGTATTACGGCAACTTCGCTGTAAATTTGGCGAAGTTTGATTTAGTACTTCAAAAGTTATTATTGAGATTAGTGTGAAATTTGATTGAATATTTTTAAAAGTTATTCATTTCGATGTGAATTCAGACGTCAATTCTCAACCGTTTTCCATGTAAATTTGCAGTCACCATCGTCTGGTATTACGGCAACTTCCCTGTTAATTTGACGAAGTTTGATTAAGTACTTTAAAAGTTATTAATGAGATTACTGTGAAATTTGATTGAATATTTTTAAAAGTTATTCATTTCGAAGTAAATTCAGACGTCAATTCTCAACCGTTTTCCACTTAAATTTGCAGGCACCATCGGCTGGTATTACGGCAACTTTCCTGTTAATTTGACGAAGTTTGATTAAGTACTTCAAAAGTTATTAATGAGATTAGTGTGAAATTTGATTGAATATTTTTAAAAGTTATTCATTTCGACATAAATTCAGACGTCAATTCTCAGCCGTTTTCCATATAATTTTGCAGGTACCATCGGCTGGTATTACGGCAACTTCCCTGTAAATTTGGCGAAGTTTAATTTAGTACTTCAAAAGTTATCAATGAGATCAGTGTGAAATTTGATTGAATATTTGTAAAAGTTACTCATTTTGACGTGAATTCAGACGTCAATTCTCAACCGTTTTCCATGTAATTTTGCAGGCACCATCGGCTGATATTACGGCAACTTCCCTGTAAATTTTGCGAAGTTTGATTTAGCACTTCAAAAGTTAATTATGAGATCAGTGTGAAATTTGATTGAATATTTGTAAAAGTTATTCATTTCGACGTCAATTCAGACGTCAATTCACAACAGTTTTCCATGGCATTTTGCAGGCGACATCGGCTGGTTTTACGGCAACTTCCCTTAAAATCTGGCGCAGTTTGATTAAGTACGTCAAAAGTTAATAATGAGATTAGTGTGAAATTTGATTGAATATTTTTAAAAGTTATTCATTTCGACATGAATTCAGACGTCAATTCTCAACCGTTTTCTATATAATTTTGCAGGCACCATCGGCTGGTATTACGGCAACTTCCCTGTAAATTTGGCGAAGTTTGATTTAGTACTTCAAAAGTTATCAATGAGATCAGTGTGAAATTTGATTGAATATTTGTAAAAGTTATTCATTTCGACGTCAATTCAGACGTCAATTCTCAACCGTTTTCCATGTTATTTTGCAGGCACCATCGGCTGGTACTACGGCAACTTCCCTGTTAATTTGACGAAGTTTGATTAAGTACTTCAAAAGTTATTAATGAGATTAGTGTGAAATTTGATTGAATATTTTTAAAAGTTATTCATTTCGACATGAATTCAGACGTCAATTCTCAACCGTTTTCCATATAATTTTGCAGGCGCCATCGGCTGGTATTACGGCAACTTCCCTGTAAATTTGGCGAAGTTTGATTTAGTACTTCAAAAGTTATCAATGAGATCAGTGTGAAATTTGATTGAATATTTTTAAAAGTTATTCATTTCGACATGAATTCAGACGTCAATTCTCAACCGTTTTCCATATAATTTTGCAGGCGCCATCGGCTGGTATTACGGCAACTTCCCTGTAAATTTGGCGAAGTTTGATTTAGTACTTCAAAAGTTATCAATGAGATCAGTGTGAAATTTGATTGAATATTTGTAAAAGATATTCATTTCGACGTCAATTTAGACGTCAATTCTCAACCGTTTTCCATGTAATTTTGCAGGCACCATCGGCTGGTATTACGGCAACTTCACTATATATTTGACGAAGTTTGATTGAGTACTTCAAAAGTTATTAATGAGATCAGTGTTAAATTTGATTGAATATTTTTAAAAATTATTCATTTTGACGTGAATTCAGACGTCAATTCTCAACCGTTTTCCATGTAATTTTGCAGGCAACATCGGCTGGTATTACGGCAACTTCCCTGTAAATTTTGCGAAGTTTGATTTAGCACTTCAAAAGTTAATTATGAGATCAGTGTGAAATTTGATTGAATATTTGTAAAAGTTATTCATTTCGACTTCAATTCAGACGTCAATTCACAACCGTTTTCCATGGCATTTTGCAGGCGTCATCGGCTGGTATTACGGCAACTTCCCTGAAAATCTGGCGCAGTTTGATTAAGTACGTCAAAAGTTAATAATGAGATTAGTGTGAAATTTGATTGAATATTTTTAAAAGTTATTCATTTCGACGTGAATTCAGACTTCAATTCTCAACCGTTTTCCATTTAAATTTGCAGGCATCATCGGCTGGTATTACGGCAACTTTCCTGTTAATTTGACGAAGTTTGATTAAGTACTTCAAAAGTTATTAATGAGATTAGAGTGAAATTGGATTTAATATTTTTAAAGTTATTCATTTAGACGTGAATTAAGACGTCAATTATCAACCGTTTTCCATGCAAGTTTGCAGGCACCATCGGCTGGTATTACGGCAACTGCCCTGTTAATTTGACGAAGTTTGATTGAGTACTTCAAAAGTTATTAATGAGATTAGTGTGAAATTTGATTGAATATTTTTAAAAGTTATTCATTTCGACGTGAATTCAGACGTCAATTCTCAACCGTTTTCCATGTAAATTCGCAGTCACCATCGGCTGGTATTACGGCAACTTCGTTGTAAATTTGGCGAAGTTTGATTTAGTATTTCAAAAGTTATTAATGAGATTACTGTGAAATTTGATTGAATATTTTTAAAAGTTATTCATTTCGACGTAAATTCAGACGTCAATTCTCAACCGTTTTCCATGTAATTTTGCAGGCATCATCGGCTGGTATTACGGCAACTTCCCTGTTAATTTGACGAAGTTTGATTAAGTACTTCAAAAGTTATTAATGAGATTATTGTGAAATTTGATTGAATATTTTTAAAAGTTATTCATTTCGACGTAAATTCAGACGTCAATTCTCAACCGTTTTCATTGTAATTTTGCAGGCATCATCGGCTGGTATTACGACAACTTCCCTGTAAATTTGGCGAAGTTTGATTAAGTACTTCAAAAGTTATTAATGAGATTAGTGTGAAATTTGATTGAATATTTTTAAAAGTTATTCATTTCGACGTAAATTCGGACGTCAATTCTCAACCGTTTTCATTGTAATTTTGCAGGCATCATCGGCTGGTACTACGGCAACTTCCCTGTAAATTTGGCGAAGTTTGATTTAGTACTTCAAAAGTTATTAATGAGATCAGTTTGAAATTTGATTGAATATTTGTAAAAGATATTCATTTCGACGTCAATTCAGACGTCAATTCTCAACCGTTTTCTACGTAATTTTGCAGGCACCATCGGCTGGTATTACGGCAACTTCCCTGTAAATTTTGCGAAGTTTGATTTAGCACTTCAAAAGTTAATTATGAGATCAGTGTGAAATTTGATTGAATATTTGTAAAAGTTATTCATTTCGACGTCAATTCAGACGTCAATTCTCAACCGTTTTCCATGTAAATTCGCAGTCACCATCGGCTGGTATTACGGCAACTTCGCTGTAAATTTGGCAAAGTTTGATTTAGTACTTCAAAAGTTATTAATGAGATTAGTGTGAAATTTGATTGAATATTTTTAAAAGTTATTCATTTCGACGTAAATTCAGACGTCAATTCTCAACCGTTTTTATCGTAATTTTGCAGGCATCGTCGGCTGGTATTACGACAACTTCCCTGTAAATTTGGCGAAGTTTGATTAAGTACTTCAAAAGTTATTAATGAGATTAGTGTGAAATTTGATTGAATATTTTTAAAAGTTATTCATTTCGACGTAAATTCGGACGTCAATTCTCAACCGTTTTCATCGTAATTTTGCAGGCATCATCGGCTGGTATTACGGCAACTTCCCTGTAAATTTGGCGAAGTTTGATTTAGTACTTCAAAAGTTATTAATGAGATCAGTTTGAAATTTGATTGAATATTTGTAAAAAGATATTCATTTCGACGTCAATTCAGACGTCAATTCTCAACCGTTTTCTATGTAATTTTGCAGGCACCATCGGCTGGTATTACGGCAACTTCCCTGTAAATTTTGCGAAGTTTGATCTAGCACTTCAAAAGTTAATTATGAGATCAGTGTGAAATTTGATTGAATATTTGTAAAAGTTATTCATTTCGACGTCAATTCAGACGTTAATTCTCAACCGTTTTCATCGTAATTTTGCAGGCATCATCGGCTGGTATTACGACAACTTCCCTGTAAATTTGGCGAAGTTTGATTAAGTACTTCAAAAGTTATTAATGAGATTAGTGTGAAATTTGATTGAATATTTTTAAAAGTTATTCATTTCGACGTAAATTCGGACGTCAATTCTCAACCGTTTTCATTGTAATTTTGCAGGCATCATCGGCTGGTATTACGGCAACTTCCCTGTAAATTTGGCGAAGTTTGATTTAGTACTTCAAAAGTTATTAATGAGATCAGTTTGAAATTTGATTGAATATTTGTAAAAGATATTCATTTCGACGTCAATTCAGACGTCAATTCTCAACCGTTTTCCATGTAATTTTGCAGGCACCATCGGCTGGTATTACGGCAACTTCCCTGTAAATTTTGCGAAGTTTGATATAGCACTTCAAAAGTTAATTATGAGATCAGTGTGAAATTTGATTGACTATTTGTAAAAGTTATTCATTTCGACGTCAATTCAGACGTCAATTCTCAACCGTTTTCCATGTAAATTCGCAGTCACCATCGGCTGGTATTACGGCAACTTCGCTGTAAATTTGGCGAAGTTTGATTTAGTACTTCAAAAGTTATTAATGAGATTAGTGTGAAATTTGATTGAATATTTTTAAAAGTTATTCATTTCGACGTAAATTCAGACGTCAATTCTCAACCGTTTTTATCGTAATTTTGCAGGCATCGTCGGCTGGTATTACGACAACTTCCCTGTAAATTTGGCGAAGTTTGATTAAGTACTTCAAAAGTTATTAATGAGATTAGTGTGAAATTTGATTGAATATTTTTAAAAGTTATTCATTTCGACGTAAATTCGGACGTCAATTCTCAACCGTTTTCATCGTAATTTTGCAGGCATCATCGGCTGGTATTACGGCAACTTCCCTGTAAATTTGGCGAAGTTTGATTTAGTACTTCAAAAGTTATTAATGAGATCAGTTTGAAATTTGATTGAATATTTGTAAAAAGATATTCATTTCGACGTCAATTCAGACGTCAATTCTCAACCGTTTTCTATGTAATTTTGCAGGCACCATCGGCTGGTATTACGGCAACTTCCCTGTAAATTTTGCGAAGTTTGATCTAGCACTTCAAAAGTTAATTATGAGATCAGTGTGAAATTTGATTGAATATTTGTAAAAGTTATTCATTTCGACGTCAATTCAGACGTCAATTCTCAACCGTTTTCATCGTAATTTTGCAGGCATCATCGGCTGGTATTACGACAACTTCCCTGTAAATTTGGCGAAGTTTGATTAAGTACTTCAAAAGTTATTAATGAGATTAGTGTGAAATTTGATTGAATATTTTTAAAAGTTATTCATTTCGACGTAAATTCGGACGTCAATTCTCAACCGTTTTCATTGTAATTTTGCAGGCATCATCGGCTGGTATTACGGCAACTTCCCTGTAAATTTGGCGAAGTTTGATTTAGTACTTCAAAAGTTATTAATGAGATCAGTTTGAAATTTGATTGAATATTTGTAAAAGATATTCATTTCGACGTCAATTCAGACGTCAATTCTCAACCGTTTTCCATGTAATTTTGCAGGCACCATCGGCTGGTATTACGGCAACTTCCCTGTAAATTTTGCGAAGTTTGATATAGCACTTCAAAAGTTAATTATGAGATCAGTGTGAAATTTGATTGAATATTTGTAAAAGTTATTCATTTCGACGTCAATTCAGACGTCAATTCTCAACCGTTTTCCATGTAAATTCGCAGTCACCATCGGCTGGTATTACGGCAACTTCGCTGTAAATTTGGCGAAGTTTGATTTAGTACTTCAAAAGTTATTAATGAGATTACTGTGAAATTTGATTGAATATTTTTAAAAGTTATTCATTTCGACGTAAATTCAGACGTCAATTCTCAACCGTTTTCATTGTAATTTTGCAGGCATCATCGGCTGGTATTACGGCAACTTCCCTGTAAATTTTGCGAAGTTTGATTTAGCACTTCAAAAGTTAATTATGAGATCAGTGTGAAATTTGATTGAATATTTGTAAAAGTTATTCATTTCGACGTCAATTCAGACGTCAATTCACAACCGTTTTCCATGGCATTTTGCAGGCGTCATCGGCTGGTATTACGGCAACTTCCCTGAAAATCTGGCGCAGTTTGATTATGTACGTCAAAAGTTAATAATGAGATTAGTGTGAAATTTGATTGAATATTTTTAAAAGTTATTCATTTCGACGTGAATTCAGACTTCAATTCTCAACCATTTTCCATTTAAATTTGCAGGCACCATCGGCTGGTATTACGTCAACTTCCCTGTTAATTTGACGAAGTTTGATTAGGTACTTCAAAAGTTATTAATGAGATTAGTGTGAAATTTGATTGAATATTTTTAAAAGTTATTCATTTCGACATGAATTCAGACGTCAATTCTAAACAGTTTTCCATATAATTTTGCAGGCACCATCGGCTGGTATTACGGCAACCTCCCTGTAAATTTGGCGAAGTTTGATTTAGTACTTCAAAAGTTATCAATGAGATTAATGTGAAATTTAATTGAATATTTTTAAAAGTTATTCATTTCGACGTGAATTCAGAGGTCAATTCTCAATAGTTTTCCATGTAAATTTGCGGTCACCATCGGCTGGTATTACGGCAACTTCCCTGTAAATTTGGCGAAGTTTGATTTAGTACTTCAAAAGTTATCAATGAGATCAGTGTGAAATATGATTGAATATTTGTAAAAGTTATTCATTTCGACGTCAATTCAGACGTCAATTCTCAACCGTTTTCCATGTTATTTTGCAGGCACCATCGGCTGGTACTACGGCAACTTCCCTGTTAATTTGACGAAGTTTGATTAAGTACTTCAAAAGTTATTAATGAGATTAGTGTGGAATTTGAATGAATATTTTTAAAAGTTATTCATTTCGACGTAAATTCAGACGTCAATTCTCAACCGTTTTCATTTTAATTTTGCAGGCATCATCGGCTGGTATTACGGCAACTTCCCGGTAAATTTGGCGAAGTTTGATTTAGTACTTCAAAAGTTATTAATGAGATCAGTTTAAAATTTGATTGAATATTTGTAAAAGATATTCATTTCGACGTCAATTCAGACGTTAATTCTCAACCGTTTTCCATGTAATTTTGCAGGCACCATCGGCTGGTATTACGGCAACTTCCCTGTAAATTTTGCGAAGTTTGATTTAGCACTTCAAAAGTTAATTATGGGATCAGTGTGAAATTTGATTGAATATTTGTAAAAGTTATTCATTTCGACGTCAATTCAGACGTCAATTCTCAACCGTTTTCATTGTAATTTTGCAGGCATCATCGGCTGGTATTACGGCAACTTCCCTGTAAATTTGGCGAAGTTTGATTAAGTACTTCAAAAGTTATTAATGAGATTAGTGTGAAATTTGATTGAATATTTTTAAAAGTTATTCATTTCGACGTAAATTCAGACGTCAATTCTCAACCGTTTTCATTGTAATTTTGCAGGCATCATCGGCTGGTATTACGGCAACTTCCCTGTAAATTTTGCGAAGTTTGATTTAGCACTTCAAAAGTTAATTATGAGATCAGTGTGAAATTTGATTGAATATTTGTAAAAGTTATTCATTTCGACGTCAATTCAGACGTCAATTCTCAACCGTTTTCATTGTAAATTTGCGGTCACCATCGGCTGGTATTACGGCAACTTCCCTGTAAATTTGGCGAAGTTTGATTTAGTACTTCAAAAGATCTCAATGAGATCAGTGTGACATATGATTGAATATTTGTAAAAGTTATTCATTTCGACGTCAATTCAGACGTCAATTCTCAACCGTTTTCCATGTTATTTTGCAGGCACCATCGGCTGGTACTACGGCAACTTCCCTGTTAATTTGACGAAGTTTGATTAAGTACTTCAAAAGTTATTAATGAGATTAGTGTGGAATTTGAATGAATATTTTTAAAAGTTATTCATTTCGACGTCAATTCAGACGTCAATTCTCAACCGTTTTAATTTTAATTTTGCAGGCATCATCGGCTGGTATTACGGCAACTTCCCGGTAAATTTGGCGAAGTTTGATTTAGTACTTCAAAAGTTATTAATGAGATCAGTTTAAAATTTGATTGAATATTTGTAAAAGATGTTCATTTCGACGTAAATTCAGACGTTAATTCTCAACCGTTTTCCATGTAATTTTGCAGGCACCATCGGCTGGTATTACGGCAACTTCCCTGTAAATTTGGCGAAGTTTGATTTAGCACTTCAAAAGTTAATTATGAGATCAGTGTGAAATTTGATTGAATATTTGTAAAAGTTATTCATTTCGACGTCAATTCAGACGTCAATTCACAACCGTTTTCCATGGCATTTTGCAGGCGTCATCGGCTGGTATTACGGCAACTTCCCTGAAAATCTGGCGCAGTTTGATAAGTACGTCAAAAGTTAATAATGAGATTAGTGTGAAATTTGATTGAATATTTTTAAAAGTTATTCATTTCGACGTGAATTCAGACTTCAATTCTCAACCATTTTCCATTTAAATTTGCAGGCACCATCGGCTGGTATTACGTCAACTTCCCTGTTAATTTGACGAAGTTTGATTAGCTACTTCAAAAGTTATTAATGAGATTAGTGTGAAATTTGATTGAATATTTTTTAAAAGTTATTCATTTCGACATGAATTCAGACGTCAATTCTAAACCGTTTTCCATATAATTTTGCAGGCACCATCGGCTGGTATTACGGCAACCTCCCTGTAAATTTGGCGAAGTTTGATTTAGTACTTCAAAAGTTATCAATGAGATTAGTGTGAAATTTAATTGAATATTTCTAAAAGTTATTCATTTCGACGTGAATTCAGAGGTCAATTCTCAATAGTTTTCCATGTAAATTTGCGGTCACCATCGGCTGGTATTACGGCAACTTCCCTGTAAATTTGGCGAAGTTTGATTTAGTACTTCAAAAGTTATCAATGAGATCAGTGTGAAATATGATTGAATATTTGTAAAAGTTATTCATTTCGACGTCAATTCAGACGTCAATTCTCAACCGTTTTCCATGTTATTTTGCAGGCACCATCGGCTGGTACTACGGCAACTTCCCTGTTAATTTGACGAAGTTTGATTAAGTACTTCAAAAGTTATTAATGAGATTAGTGTGGAATTTGAATGAATATTTTTAAAAGTTATTCATTTCGACGTAAATTCAGACGTCAATTCTCAACCGTTTTCATTTTAATTTTGCAGGCATCATCGGCTGGTATTACGGCAACTTCCCGGTAAATTTGGCGAAGTTTGATTTAGTACTTCAAAAGTTATTAATGAGATCAGTTTAAAATTTGATTGAATATTTGTAAAAGATATTCATTTCGACGTCAATTCAGACGTTAATTCTCAACCGTTTTCCATGTAATTTTGCAGGCACCATCGGCTGGTATTACGGCAACTTCCCTGTAAATTTGGCGAAGTTTGATTTAGCACTTCGAAAGTTAATTATGAGATCAGTGTGAAATTTGATTGAATATTTGTAAAAGTTATTCATTTCGACGTCAATTCAGACGTCAATTCTCAACCGTTTTCATTGTAATTTTGCAGGCATCATCGGCTGGTATTACGGCAACTTCCCAGTAAATTTGGCGAAGTTTGATTAAGTACTTCAAAAGTTATTAATGAGATTAGTGTGAAATTTGATTGAATATTTTTAAAAGTTATTCATTTCGACGTAAATTCAGACGTCAATTCTCAACCGTTTTCATTGTAATTTTGCAGGCATCATCGGCTGGTATTACGGCAACTTCCCTGTAAATTTTGCGAAGTTTGATTTAGCACTTCAAAAGTTAATTATGAGATCAGTGTGAAATTTGATTGAATATTTGTAAAAGTTATTCATTTCGACGTCAATTCAGACGTCAATTCACAACCGTTTTCCATGGCATTTTGCAGGCGTCATCGGCTGGTATTACGGCAACTTCCCTGAAAATCTGGCGCAGTTTGATTAAGTACGTCAAAAGTTAATAATGAGATTAGTGTGAAATTTGATTGAATATTTTTAAAAGTTATTCATTTCGACGTGAATTCAGACTTCAATTCTCAACCATTTTCATTTTAAATTTGCAGGCACCATCGGCTGGTATTACGTCAACTTCCTTGTTATTTTGACGAAGTTTGATTAGGTACTTCAAAAGTTATTAATGAGATTAGTGTGAAATTTGATTGAATATTTTTAAAGTTATTTATTAAGACGTGAATTAAGACGTCAATTCTCAACCGTTTTCCATGCAAGTTTGCAGGCACCATCGGCTGGTATTACGGCAATTGCCCTGTTAATTTGACGAAGTTTGATTGAGTACTTCAAAAGTTATCAATGAGATTAGTGTGAAATTTAATTGAATATTTTTAAAAGTTATTCATTTCGACGTGAATTCAGAGGTCAATTCTCAATAGTTTTCCATGTAAATTTGCGGTCACCATCGGCTGGTATTACGGCAACTTCCCTGTAAATTTGGCGAAGTTTGATTTAGTACTTCAAAAGTTATCAATGAGATCAGTGTGAAATATGATTGAATATTTGTAAAAGTTATTCATTTCGACGTCAATTCAGACGTCAATTCTCAACCGTTTTCCATGTTATTTTGCAGGCACCATCGGCTGGTACTACGGCAACTTCCTGTTAATTTGACGAAGTTTGATTAAGTACTTCAAAGTTATTAATGAGATTAGTGTGGAATTTGAATGAATATTTTTAAAAGTTATTCATTTCGACGTAAATTCAGACGTCAATTCTCAACAGTTTTCATTTTAATTTGCAGGCATCATCGGCTGGTATTACGGCAACTTCCCGGTAAATTTGGCGAAGTTTGATTTAGTACTTCAAAAGTTATTAATGAGATCAGTTTAAAATTTGATTGAATATTTGTAAAAGATATTCATTTCGACGTCAATTCAGACGTTAATTCTCAACCGTTTTCCATGTAATTTTGCAGGCACCATCGGCTGGTATTACGGCAACTTCCCTGTAAATTTGGCGAAGTTTGATTTAGCACTTCAAAAGTTAATTATGAGATCAGTGTGAAATTTGATTGAATATTTGTAAAAGTTATTCATTTCGACGTCAATTCAGACGTCAATTCACAACCGTTTTCCATGGCATTTTGCAGGCGTCATCGGCTGGTATTACGGCAACTTCCCTGAAAATCTGGCGCAGTTTGATTAAGTACGTCAAAAGTTAATAATGAGATTAGTGTGAAATTTGATTGAATATTTTTAAAAGTTATTCATTTCGACGTGAATTCAGACTTCATTTCTCAACCGTTTTCCATTTAAATTTGCAGGCATCATCGGCTGGTATTACGGCAATTCCCCTGTTAATTTGACGAAGTTTGATTAAGTACTTCAAAAGTTATTAATGAGATTAGAGTGAAATTGGATTGAATATTTTTAAAGTTATTTATTAAGACGTGAATTAAGACGTCAATTCTCAACCGTTTTCCATGCAAGTTTGCAGGCACCATCGGCTGGTATTACGGCAATTGCCCTGTTAATTTGACGAAGTTTGATTGAGTACTTCAAAAGTTATTAATGAGATTAGTGTGAAATTTGATTGAATATTTTTAAAAGTTATTCATTTCGACGTGAATTCAGACGTCAATTCTCAACCGTTTTCCATGTAAATTCGCAGTCACCATTGGCTGGTATTACGGCAACTTCGCTGTAAATTTGGCGAAGTTTGATTTAGTACTTCAAAAGTTATTATTGAGATTAGTGTGAAATTTGATTGAATATTTTTAAAAGTTATTCATTTCGATGTGAATTCAGACGTCAATTCTCAACCGTTTTCCATGCAAGTTTGCAGGCACCATCGGCTGGTATTACGGCAACTGCCCTGTTAATTTGACGAAGTTTGATTAAGTACTTCAAAAGTTATTAATGAGATTAGAGTGAAATTGGATTGAATATTTTTAAAGTTATTTATTTAGACGTGAATTAAGACGTCAATTCTCAACCGTTTTCCATGTAATTTTGCAGGCACCATCGGCTGGTATTACGGCAACTGCCCTGTTAATTTGACGAAGTTTGATTGAGTACTTCAAAAGTTATTAATGAGATTAGTGTGAAATTTGATTGAATATTTTTAAAAGTTATTCATTTCGACGTGAATTCAGACGTCAATTCTCAACCGTTTTCCATGTAAATTCGCAGTCACCATTGGCTGGTATTACGGCAACTTCGCTGTAAATTTGGCGAAGTTTGATTTAGTACTTCAAAAGTTAATATTGAGATTAGTGTGAAATTTGATTGAATATTTTTAAAAGTTATTCATTTCGATGTGAATTCAGACGTCAATTCTCAACCGTTTTCCATGCAAGTTTGCAGGCACCATCGGCTGGTATTACGGCAACTGCCCTGTTAATTTGACGAAGTTTGATTGAGTACTTCAAAAGTTATTAATGAGATTAGTGTGAAATTTGATTGAATATTTTTAAAAGTTATTCATTTCGACGTGAATTCAGACGTCAATTCTCAACCGTTTTCCATGTAAATTCGCAGTCACCATCGGCTGGTATGACGGCAACTTCGCTGTAAATTTGGCGAAGTTTGATTTAGTACTTCAAAAGTTATTATTGAGATTAGTGTGAAATTTGATTGAATATTTTTAAAAGTTATTCATTTCGATGTGAATTCAGACGTCAATTCTCAATCGTTTTCCATGTAAATTTGCAGTCAACATCGTCTGGTATTACGGCAACTTCCCTGTCAATTTGACGAAGTTTGATTAAGTACTTTAAAAGTTATTAATGAGATTACTGTGAAATTTGATTGAATATTTTTAAAAGTTATTCATTTCGACGTCAAATCAGACGTCAATTCTCAACCGTTTTCCATGTAATTTTGCAGGCACCATCGGCTGGTACTACGGCAACTTCCCTGTTAATTTGACGAAATTTGATTAAGTACTTCAAAAGTTATTAATGAGATTAGTGTGAAATTTGATTGAATATTTTTAAAAGTTATTCATTTCGACGTAAATTCAGACGTCAATTCTCAACCGTTTTCATTTTAATTTTGCAGGCATCATCGGCTGGTATTACGGCAACATCCCGGTAAATTTGGCGAAGTTTGATTTAGTACTTCAAAAGTTATTAATGAGATCAGTTTGAAATTTGATTGAATATTTGTAAAAGATATTCATTTCGACGTCAATTCAGACGTTAATTCTCAACCGTTTTCCATGTAATTTTGCAGGCACCATCGGCTGGTATTACGGCAACTTCCCTGTAAATTTGGCGAAGTTTGATTTAGTACTTCAAAAGTTATTTATGAGATCAGTGTGAAATTTGATTGAATATTTGTAAAAGTTATTCATTTCGACGTCAATTCAGAAGTCAATTCACAACCGTTTTCCATGGCATTTTGCAGGCGTCATCGGCTGGTATTACGGCAACTTCCCTGAAAATCTGGCGCAGTTTGATTAAGTACGTCAA
This sequence comes from Flabesymbios commensalis, assembly GCA_964017125.1. Taxonomy (NCBI): domain Eukaryota; kingdom Metazoa; phylum Annelida; class Polychaeta; order Terebellida; family Flabelligeridae; genus Flabesymbios; species Flabesymbios commensalis. The sequence continues at coordinate 117,375 of CAXHKU010000667.1, forward strand.
AAGTTAATAATGAGATTAGTGTGAAATTTGATTGAATATTTTTAAAAGTTATTCATTTCGACGTGAATTCAGACTTCAATTCTCAACCATTTTCCATTTAAATTTGCAGGCACCATCGGCTGGTATTACGGCAACTTCCCTGTAAATTTGGCGAAGTTTGATTTAGTACTTCAAAGTTATCAATGAGATCAGTGTGAAATATGATTGAATATTTGTAAAAGTTATTCATTTCGACGTCAATTCAGACGTCAATTCACAACAGTTTTCCATGGCATTTTGCAGGCGTCATCGGCTGGTTTTACGGCAACTTCCCTTAAAATCTGGCGCAGTTTGATTAAGTACGTCAAAAGTTAATAATGAGATTAGTGTGAAATTTGATTGAATATTTTTAAAAGTTATTCATTTCGACGTGAATTCAGACTTCAATTCTCAACCGTTTTCCATTTAAATTTGCAGGCACCATCGGCTGTTATTACGGCAACTTCCCTGTTAATTTGACGAAGTTTGATTAAGTACTTCAAAAGTTATTAATGAGATTACTGTGAAATTTGATTGAATATTTGTAAAAGATATTCATTTCGACGTCAATTTAGACGTCAATTCTCAACCGTTTTCCATGTAATTTTGCAGGCACCATCGGCTGGTATTACGGCAACTTCCCTATATATTTGACGAAGTTTGATTGAGTACTTCAAAAGTTATTAATGAGATCAGTGTTAAATTTGATTGAATATTTTTAAAAGTTATTCATTTTGACGTGAATTCAGACGTCAATTCTCAACCGTTTTCCATGTAATTTTGCAGGCACCATCGGCTGGTATTACGGCAACTTCCCTGTAAATTTTGCGAAGTTTGATTCAGCACTTCAAAAGTTAATTATGAGATCAGTGTGAAATTTGATTGAATATTTGTAAAAGTTATTCATTTCAACTTCAATTCAGACGTCAATTCACAACCGTTTTCCATGGCATTTTGCAGGCGTCATCGGCTGGTATTACTGCAACTTCCCTGAAAATCTGGCGCAGTTTGATTAAGTACGTCAAAAGTTAATAATGAGATTAGTGTGAAATTTGATTGAATATTTTTAAAAGTTATTCATTTCGACGTGAATTCAGACTTCAATTCTCAACCGTTTTCCATTTAAATTTGCAGGCATCATCGGCTGGTATTACGGCAACTTCCCTGTTAATTTGACGAAGTTTGATTAAGTACTTCAAAAGTTATTAATG
>CAXHKU010000668.1:10000-20000 GCA_964017125.1 Flabesymbios commensalis
TATAATGGATTGTAAATCTCTCATCATTCGGGTGAGTGCTTTGTTATTGAAAACATGTTTTACCAGTGCTAAATACGGTGTGCCAGCACCATACCGGAACTTATACGATCGATATCGAGTGATTGTTGACATATAGTGAAGCTGCGAAGCTAAAAGGAAATCAACGTTACCCTCTTACGTTATTATTAAGTCGTCTGGATTTATTGTAAAACTCCCAGTTCTCTTGTCGAGGAAACTCAGAAGCACTGGGTTTGAATCTTGAAGGGGTCAGATGTTTGCCCTCGAAGCTGTGCATATAAAGTGTTTCAAGCTGTTCAACGGCCTGTGGTATGCAGTGCTGCCTATGTATAATGGCACTGCTCACTATGAATAACACTGGGTTTCTTTCCATTAGTGTAGATCATAGTTTCGACTTCGTACTTCCTTCTGTCGCAATTATACCATGAAAATGCATTTAACTAATTTAATCAATATTTAACCTTTGAGGCGCTGATTTTTTTTCTGAAAACCTTGGAGACCAAATGTTTTCTTTCAATTTGAGGACTTTCCGATTCATTTGAATACTTATGCTATGGGTCTAACGCCATTAGAAATATTTTAATTCTTACAGTGCGGGAATCGACTTTAGGCGTCAGAATATGACGTCTACAGACGTCAGATTCTGACGACTAAAGTCGATCCCCGTGCTGTAAGCTTCCTCCCTACCGGGAGAGGCCTTTAGCGTGTGCTCGGTTTCCGACGCCGCTGCCGCCGTCACCCTTTTTTATTGGCCATACGATTTTGTTATTTGGACAATTTGCTTTGTAGTTAAATATAGTTATATAGTCTCTATACTATATACTCGTGAGTGCATTACAACGGTACTGGTTGGCATAATTATGTGTTTAAAGTCATTTTATAGCCAGGCAAGACAAACTATTCAGCCCTATTACTACCTCCCCCCCTTTCTGTGAGTGAGGTTTTTTCCCATCAACCTATTAGTTAGCTATTTTCCAAGATGGCCGCCAAATCTTGAAAACCGGTATTGCAATCGATCTAATATTTGTGGTATGTTTATAAGTACCCAAGCAGTGTCTCCGTTACCGTTTGGGAAAGTTGCCCTTCAAAATGGCAGTCATGTTAGGAAAAGTGATGTAAGTCACTATATATCTAGAAAAGTAAGCAAATGGAGCAATTGTTTATATTATTCACTTACAGGAAACCACAACATGGGCATAAAATAGCATTATTTACTTTTCACTAATCAAACGGGGGTCAATACCATTCTTGTCTCTTCCATGGGCATATATCTACTATTAACTATGATAGGTGTGAGCCTGAACGAGTGTTGTATTTTCAATATCTCCTGGATATGCAAGCGATGTTCATTTGAGTGCGATATGGGAAAATACATACATCCATTGAATAAAGTGTGGTCACATTATACACGTGCTGTAATTTCCCATATCGCACAAAAAATGAACAACGTTCCTATTTTCACACACGATAAAGACACACATAAATTAACTGACTGTAGTTCAAACTACAACTTGAGCACGCTGTGGACTAATACCGATAAATGTCGCATAGTAAAAACTACTAACAGAGTGCGATAATTAAAATTTATTTAAAATTAAAAGTGATTGAAAAATGTGTATGTATTCATTTATTTTGAGATCAACATGATCGTGTAAAATTATCGTTTGCTACAAAAGGAGTTCCCGAACTCCGAGGCCCGATTTTAGTCTGTTTGAGTGCTATAGACACAAAATCGGTGTATTGGTCTTTCTCATGGGCCAGAATCCTAATTATATCTTCCAGGATATAACTAAGGAAAGAACTAATGAGACAAGTTCAAATATATCTTCAAGGTGTATTCCTTCCACCACCATCGCCGGTGCTGGCCAACATTCATTCAATATTTGCCTGTGATGTACCTCCTACAGACGATGTAGACCTACCCACTAAAGTCCGGATCAATGTTGGGCCAGCGCTACACTCCATTGATGATTCAATGCTGTTCAATCGTCTATGACGCTGGCCCAACTCTAATCTATCACTGGTTCTGTTGTATACTTTGCGCAAACCCGTTGCATTCAGCCAATGTTGTTTCAATGTTGACCCTCAGTCTTCGACGCTGGCCCGTCATTGAAACAGCGTTGGGTGACTGTACTGTGTTTTCTGTAATGCTGGGCCACGGTCTGCGTCGCTGGACCAACATTATTCTAACCAAAACCCTCTAAGCTCTTACCTACAATTATAATACTTTTTTTTCATAACACTTGTTAAAAACAAAAGTACTTAACCTAATGACCTGAAACGTTATATTGCACATGTTCATAAAGACTGGTGTACAGAAATGTGAACCGTTTCCCACACACAGCACCCCTCTTTCCCCTAAATAGGACACAAACTCAGGCAAAATAAACTTAATAGGATACCGGCCGTAGGCCGTTCTTAATAAAACTCAACAATTACAGCATATAACAATTATTTGATATAACCATACGAACTATTAAAATCCATTATAGTCTGGATTATCGTAAACTGTAATTTTCATTTAATTAATTGCTTATAAATCCCACCGGGAACACGAAGTTGTTGTGACGTTGATTCAACGCCATTTATGCTGATCAACGTCACAACAACGTCGTGTGTTCAGTAGGATGACTGACAGATAAAGGTTCATGTTGGAAACAATTGCACTTTGCAAACACGAGATGTGGAGTCTATACTGGGTGAATGATGCACCATCATCGCAGACGACGAGCCAGCAATAAACCAGCATTGGATCAACGTCTCTTTTTTTGCTAGGAGAACCTTGACCTTTTAACCGTCAAATTATTCAATTGGAATTTCCACCCACGTGAAGTTGTGTCTCGCTGACGCGATCCACAACTTCAAGTGAGTGAAAATTATGCAGATTTGACAAAATGGAGATCACCCCTTTTCAAATCGTGCTGATTGATGTCACATTATGGCTTTAACATGTTTGGAAGGCGGTACTGATTGTGGTAATAATTAAGTGAAAAACCGAAAATATTCGGCACCGGCGGTTAAAGGGTTAATGTTTATACATACCGTTTTTAGTGCCGACATGGCGTTTATCTAGCATTAACCCAACATCTTGTGTTCTTCAGAGATAAACACTAAGTACGGCTAATGATGAGTATTTATATGAAACTCTTACATCTGCTATAATGGATTCTAAATCATTTCTCCTTCTGATAATTATTGTGTAAACCGTGTTTATCTGAAGGAAACGTGTTGGACCAGCGTCGCAGACGGTGAGCCAACACTATACCAACACTTATATGATCAGTATCTAGTGCTTGACGAGATATAAGAAATCGGATAAATCATTATTACCGTCCGAAGGTATTATTAAGGTCTTTTTCTCTTTAAAGTCGTGCATATCCACATTTTATGGATTAGCTTTGGAAAAGGTCGGGTTATTTTAAACATGTAACACAATAAATATGGGTAAAAAGGGAAAAATATAATATTATATTGTCAAAAGTATACATAGGATGGATCATTATTTGTATAATTATCCAAATATAAGTAATATGGAAATAAAACATGACATTTTGTTTAAAACGATGAATGAATGACACATATAAATGAAATACTAGATGTGTAGTAAAACAGTAATTAATATCAAGGGTGATTTTGGATGCATGCTGGTTGAACGGCAGATTGTGATAATGCCACAATGAGTTATTAATCTGAGAATAAATCATTATAATTTCTACCCATTCGAATTTAAAAATAAATGAATACGAATACCTGCGAATATTTGTAAATCTTCTTGATCTAAATTTTACTCTCTAGAACCCTTATTTAAAATAACTACAGAAATGAAAAACTTCTAATGCGCCTAAATCCTCGGTGTTCGAGCTCAGAGGCGCAAAACCATGAATAACTAAAACCATTATAGCCGCCATTGACACTGAATGTGTTAACCGACATAGACATATCATTGACATTACTTTTGCACTTCATAAATTATTTACACATGCAAGTGACTGATAGACAAACATATCATTCCACATCCACGCGTTTCTCTAATCATGCTGATGTTGTACCATATCGCACTGCGTCTTTCTGCTGTGGTATCAGTCCATATCACACCTCGTCTTTCTGGTGCGTTATCAGTTCAGATCGCATCGCATCTTTCTGGTGCGGTATCAGTTCATATCGCACCGCATCTTTCTAATATGGTATCAGTTGATATCGTACTGCGCCTCACTGATGCTGTTCAATGTGTCTCTATCCACAGGTGGCGCCACTCGCATGAACTGTGGCAGAATATGGAAAGAAAGTATGGAAGTGATATCACACATTTTAATCAGAACTTAAACCATTCATCCATAAACGCCTGAGTTTATCATTTTTTTTCCACAATAATATGTTGAAATCAACATATGCTAATGTAATTATTAACACTGTTTGACATTAAGAAGCGTTTCACTGACCTCAACTGACAGAGAGACTTTCCATTCTTCAGATTCACTTTGTTGTTGAGCGTTGACCTCAACTAAATCCTCAGAATAATGGAAAATGTATCTGGATGGGAGGTCGCTTTCATACCTCCATTGTTTACTCAATTACAACTCATGCGAGCGGCACCAAATGAGCTCTATTCTGTAAAACTCAATAGAATTGGCCTCCAATGTTTTCACCGAGCTAGCTCATACAATGAAGTATGGGAGGGAGTCTTATACCACATTGTTTTCACCGAGCTTCATTCAAAAGGGTGTCCAGTGACGTCACTGTATTTCACAGAATCCATCATTCACCATCTCAGTAACACGTTTAACCCGGGGTCAGCGTCACAGACATTCACCATCTCAGTAACACGTTTAACCCGGGGTCAGCGTCACAGACATTCACCATCTCAGTAACACGTTTAACCCGGGGTCAGCGTCACAGACATTCACCATCTCAGTAACACGTTTAACCCGGGGTCAGCGTCACAGACATTCACCATCTCAGTAACACGTTTAACCCGGGGTCAGCGTCACAGACATTCACCATCTCAGTAACACGTTTAACCTGGGGTCAGCGTCACAGACATTACACTAACGTGTTTTCTCCTGCAGTGCTTATGCTATAAATGGTAGCCGGGATGGGAGCTATATATAACTGTGTACATGCCATGTCTTATTGCGGATGATATTGCTTTGGACGGAATTTCGTCTCTGATATGATAGTAGAAGAGCTACTTCCTTTAGGTCCCTTATTTAAGGAGTTGTTACAACCCATCATACTGACAAAATCTGATTGTATATTATATTAGATCAAACCTCCCTAGACATTTCTAGGGTGGGCGTAAAGTAGAATCGTGGTATCAGTTTTTTGTATATGCCATTTTCTAGCATAGTGGGTGTGTTACGCTATGTTTGTCAAAGTGGGGGTCGAGTTTAGAAAACAGCCATATCTTCGCAAGGAATGGACCAAATATTAAATTTTTTGACTCAATACACTAAGTATTAAATTACCTAACGGTTGGGTCCGTCCGGCCTTAGGTCAGATGTGTCTTGTGAGAATATATTAACTTTAACGAAATCACATCTCCTCCGCTATGGATTTTTTCTTAAATCTTTACAAGAAATAAAGCAGAAATTACATTTCTATTGGCTAAAAATGTTTCATATCACCGAAATAAACAATGTCTTGGAAAAAAAAGTAAGACCAAATTTAACGATTAATTTTGGTGTTGTTCCAGTTTACAAATCTACAATTGGAAATTCAATTTCCGTTACAATGATATATTGGATGTTGCAGTGGAGCAAACAGTCATCTCCCCACAGACGTTAAAACATAACTTGCATCACAAAGTAATCAAAGTCATTAACAAAACAAATTAGTCAGCATGGGCAATGAAAACCACCTATTAAAACTTAAGGATTGCCCATATCCCATGTGGCCTATGTTTTCTGAACCCAGATATGTATTTTCTTAACATTCAGTGGTATAAATTTATAAACAACTTCATTCTACAGAAACGGCCTTGCCAAAAAATTACGATGATATCTGTATTAACATGGACAGTGGCAAGATCACAGCATTGGTCTTATTGGTCTTGCTTGACCTGTTCACAGCCTTTGACACCTTGGACCATAGCAGCATAATTGACCTCTTGTCTGCCTGGTATGGTATTTCTGGAACAGCTCTAAATTGGGTCCGTTCCTATCTATGAAATTCGAGTGCAAATGGTCAAACTTCAGAATAAACTTGGGAAACCGTTCAAGACGGATTGCGGTGTCCTTATTTACTCTATATACAACGCCCTACGTAGTGTAATCAGTAGGCATAACATCTGCCACCATAAGTACGCTGATGACACACACATTTATCTTTCTCTCTCAAAGACAGACCATAATCTGTCACTGTCGTTGGTCCAGCACGGTGCTTGCAAGACGTCTCTCTCTCTGGATGATAGCTAGCAACCTCAAATTGAATCCTGACAAGACAGAATTTATACTTGTCGGCACTAAATCACAACGATAGCAATTTATCATCAGGATGTAACACCAACCGATTCTAGGGGTAGAATATGACAAAAAAACATCAAAAAAATGACATCAAACGCGATCTACATGTACGTCGCTTGCGCAGATGTTAAACAGCGACAGTGGCTAAGATTATAGAAAACTTCGCTTGTGTCGTGCAAGGTAGACTACTGTAATTATATCCTTTATAAAATCTCAAATCGCGAAAAAAACAACCAGCGGCAAATCGTTCATAACTGCCTGACCAAAATGAAAATGAAATGAATCGGGCTTTAGGCCACCTTTGTGCACATATAGGCTAAACTGGGCCAGGATAACCTCCTGAGATGATTGAGATGACACTGTCCTCCAGACACAGGATTCGAACCCCGAACTCTGGCGTGAAAAGCAGCGGTGCTAACCACTACCCTAGGGCCCCCTCCCATAACTGCCTGACCAGGGTTGTGACCCGTTCTCTACGATTCTGTCACACCTTTGTTGAAATCCCTACACTGGCTCACTGTTCAATTCAGAATAGAATACAAAATATGCACCCTCATATATTAAGTAATACATAAATGTCAGCCAGTTTATCTCTATAAAGGCTTATACCTTTAAACAGAACCCGTAATCTCCGCTCCTCAGATGATGATCAACCGGTTGTTCTATGTTCTAAGATGTTCTAAAATGAGTGAAAAAGTTTTTCGGTTGCGCCCCCCCCCCCCAGCTCTGAAATAGTATCCCTCTGGAGATGAAAAAATCTAAATCTTCACAGTAATTTCGGACAAAAAATAAAAAAATTATCTTTCGGCCGAACCTAAATGCTCTGTGTCCCGGCATGATGGATATACAAATTGTTAGGGCAAACGGACAATGATAACGAGCCTGATTCGGGTTTGCAGCGTCTCTGAGCTCGGGATACCGATAATTTAGGGGCGTTGGCTGTTTTTTTCATTTCTTATTTAGTGTAATTAATGTTGATATATTTTTAATGTAAGAATATAGTAGCCTGTTATGGAAATGTGTTTATTTAGCATGGGCTGAAATCTGAAACATTGAAGATTGCTCGGCATTTAAGTGTATACTTTGTTATGCCCTTGTTTTTACATAATTTAGTTGTGCTGAATGCGAATCAGTCAGATAACCTTCTATATATGATGTCCTTCACCTTCAAATTAGAATAAGAAAAAAATGGCAGACGAAACCACATTTCTACTCCTTGTTTCCGACAAATACATGCACAATTTCTGGTTTCCGCATGATTTCAGAGAGTTCAGAGATGCATGTCCCATGTTTCTTGATCAAAATGACCTTTCTTTGACCTTCAAATTCAAATGGTTACCACCAGAACAGAATTAAAGCGTTTTTATATCTCTCAACTAAAAAATGTTACAAAAATGGAATTTAAAAATGAACCAGGTAATACGACAGATTTGCTTACAAGGCATTCGAAATTAGGTTTAATTACATTACATTCTAACATGTTTTGATGTGTTCCGCATTTAGAATGACGTTATGATTTAAATTCTAAATATGTAAAATGACGGCCATCTTCAATTGTACGATAAAATATCTGGTCAGACGATAATAAATAAACATCGGACATGAGTGCTTCGGTCCCCAAATCATGCAAAAATTATAAAATTTATTGAGCATTCCGTGCGAAAAAAAAAATGTGTCATTTACATTTTGATAGCCATTTTGTTTTTTGTTCATTCGACGGTGATTTTTTTTTTTTACTAATGTACTACAAATAAGTCATAATATCGTCGGCATAATTAGTGATGTAAATATAGTGACAGTAAATATTAGAAAATGGCGGACGTATTGAATTTGAAGGTCAAATAAAGGTCCATCAATTGTGCTTTCATGTGTGATAAACCAAAGAAAATATGGGGTTTATTTACATTATGGCGGTCATTTTATGTTTTGCTTATTTGAAGGTCAAGGTCACCAAATGTAGAATATTATCCGATAAATGCGAATTCAGCACACCCAAATTAAAAGCTGCAATATATGCACAATAATTATGTTTATTATGCTGTGTCTTATGACCATGTTGACTAGTTTGTTTTGTTGTTTATTCTGATTATTTCAGAAAAAGAATTATGTTTGACTATAATTGACTATTTACTTTACTGCAGAACAGACATTAAGTTATCTGTTATATGATATATCGCGCGTGTCGATTGATTAAGCAGAATAGCAATGACAGGCGTTTACGTAAACCTAACCCTTAATCTCTGACAGGTCTGAGGATATCCAAATATACGCGGTCAAAATAAAAAAAAATTGATACCACAATCGACTTTACGCTCACCCTGGAAATGATCAGGAAGGTTTGCTCTGTCAAGGAGAAAGAACGCGCGCCTCGTACACTCGGATCTACGAATCTATCGTAATTAAATTCTTTCCTCGACTTAAAATACACAACATGTGTCCCAATTTTTGATATAGAAAATCTCGTTTTTATAATCAGCATGGTTAGCTATGAAACATTAGCCATGCAGTGTCATGCTGAAATATTTATATTGTGTGCGACCCGGCCATTGTGAAAATAACAGTACATTCGTAGATCCGAATATTCTGTCTTAGCAATAGCCTGACGTCACCGGTGTATTTTAAAACAGAATATAGTCAAATTTTGTTAGTATGGTGGGTTGTACGGACAGATTTTTTCTCAGGGCCAGCTCTTCTACTAGAATTTCGGATAACCTGTGCAACAGTCCTCTCATGACTCTTAAACTAAACCGTAGCAATGTTGAAAGAGCATTCTGTCTACAGTATTGTGAGGAGCTTCCGTGATCAGGAGGTAGCGAGCTTGGCCTCAAACCGCCAGGGCTCAAATTTCAAATCCGATGTCTGGAGGGCATTGTAATCTCATGTTCAGCGCTGTTAATCTTATCATCTCTGTAAATGGCCGTGTTGTGCCCTTGTTAATACATCCGGATTACGGGCTGGGTATAATTACCCTTTTAACACCAAAGTACTTCACGATTAACCACCCAGCAGACACGAGACGTTGAACCAATGTTGTTTTAATGTTGTCCCATCGTCTTCGACGTTGGCTCAACATTAAAACATTAGTTCAACGTCTCGTGTCTGCTGGGCATTAGATATTAAAATATACACTATTTGAATACAAGTATTCAAATCTAGTGCCTGTCATGCTCCTTTCTCATTTAAATTGTCCTGCGTTATGTTTGAAAAACATAAAGATAATGAGCGGTTAAACATAATTAACCATTTGGGAGGTAATTTCTCTTCTTGATGATTCAGCAACAGGAGCTGTTTGTCGCTACCTCCTCCCCCCCCCCCCCCAAAAAAAAAAGGTCCCACCTGACAAGTGTCCCAGCATCAAACACTAGATGCCGATTCAGTGCTGGTACATGTACAGTGTTTGTCCAGTGTAAGCCAGTATTGTAATGGATCACTAGGATTGCCGCGCGCCCTTCACAAGGATCACTGTGACCTTCAGTGATCTGGGTAACCTCCCTGCTCGTCCTCAGACCGCGTTTCTATCC
>CAXHKU010000668.1:27500-37617 GCA_964017125.1 Flabesymbios commensalis
ATTCCAATGTGGCGGCGAAACGTCAGCTGGTTAATCTGAGGTGAGCTAGGAATGATGCGATACGTTTGGGAAGTTTTCTTATGTTAGTTTACTGCTAAAGCAAATCTTAAATTCACCACCATGAACATGTATTACATCACACATACAGTACATTGATTGTATGACGTCATACGCACCGTCTGTGTGATGTATGACGTAACACTAAGTCGTGTTATGCGCTTGATGTATGATGTAATACTTGCTGGTAGATGGACAACAGAATAAAGGTGCTGTCTCATGAGAGTGAAGGATAATTAGGGATGACATAAGACCAGTTGCCCGCCTTTCATGTTGAAGTGCCTGACTCTAACACCAGTCCAAACAACTTTCAAGTCGATAATAACAGCACATTGTGGACAGCGGACGGGCAAACCAACATATACATGTAGTATGAACAACACAAAGTCAATCTAAATATTCACAGAAAAGAACTCCAAGACCAGTAAAAATCAGTTGTTAAAATGTGTTTATTGTTCACAGTTATTATCCCTTGGAAGGCAGTTCTGTAAGTACCACTGACGTAAGTGGCACAGGCGGCAATACGGAGTTTAGGTGTCGATATAAACTCATTACATGACGTGTATTATATAATCCATCAGCAAAAACGCTAAATCTTGTATTTAATATTTCACATTTTGATGTTTTACCCCTTACAGCGCGGGGATCGATTTTAGACGTCACAATCTGACGTCTGTAAACGCCGTACTGTAAGAGTAAACTATTTATATTAATCTAAACCCATAACATAGGTATTCAAATGCATCAGAAAGAGCTATTTGAGACATTTAGGATGATTTCAAATTAAATAAAAACCCGTTGGTCTTTATGGTTTATATGACAAATATTCAGCGCTTTAAGGATTAGACCGTCTACACATACACTTATACATATATACACAAAGAGACCAAAAGATGTTTTTAAATTTAAAATCATTATAAATGTCAGTTAGCTCTTTATGCTTGATTTGAATACGTATATTTATAATGGGCCTATGACCATCATAAATAGTTTACTCTTTCAGTGCGGGGTTCGACATTAGAAGGCAGACTCTGACGATCCCCGCTCTGGGTGGCCCTTGTGCTAGCGAGATATGCTTGTCTTAACCCTTTGAGCCCTCACGATGCATTAAAGCATCATTTTACATTCCTGAAAACAGACTTAATTTTCCTACAACAAAGGGTTTTAGAACGAGAATTTCCATGAAACTGGTTTACCAATACATGAAAATTTTCTTCAATTTTCAAACCACATCAAATCATCTTCATCCACTACAAGTCGAGAATTGCGACAGCAATCCGCGACTAGTAGTGGATGAAGATGACAACGGTAAACTCAGGCTTGAAAGGGTTAACGAGGGTTTCCTTGTCAACTTTTTATTGCTGTACATGTATGTATGTTTTGACAAAATAAATGAATTCTGAATCTGAGGGGGTTAATAACAACGTGTAATGATACCCTCTAATGAAACTGACCCATGCGGCTGTTGGGATTGCCTCATTGATTTACAGCCTGCCAGAGTAGTACGTGTGCATTTTGTTTACTACAGGGATAAATGTAACAATAAATCAGGGAATATCAATAAACATTAGATTATCCCGCACACCTGGCCCTAATAGTTATGGCCTCATAGATCCGCTTAGATATATGACCTTACCATGGACTGTTAGATCAGCTTGAATTTAATAGTGCTCATCATTAAAATTTATTTGTGTTATAAATTATATTTTTTTTCCATTGATAAATGATTAGCAGAATCAGCTAATTTTAGTGCACAGCGTCAGATAAGTATCCGAAACATATATTTGAAAAGGTATAATATATATTTAGCTTAAACGAAAGACAACTTGGATTTGAATGCAGGGAGAATCTAATGTGGTACATAAGGTAATTCTCGATATAATCTCACATCACATATATTTTATTATTACCAAGAATACATTACACCATGTTACGTACCGGTATTCTTGTTATTATGAATATAATAATACAATTAAAATCACAACAGCTATTACTGCAATAATTTACTTTGCATTGTCCCTAAATAATAACAATCTCCTTTCAGCGTTTTTAACACACTTATTTCGTTTCTTTCACATAAAAATATGTATCATTATTTATCAAATGCGATAGAGCTAAAACGAAGTACCACCATGATGTAAATGCTAAGAATTTATGAGTTGTTGCTTGTACTTGTCACTTGATGCTAAAAATGTTTGGTGAACAATGTCAGTTTAAATAAAATATCGACCACAATCATTGGAAAATGGAGATATGTAGTTTCGTAAAACATTGTTTGGTCATATTCTTGCCGTATTGATTGGTGAAACTTACATAACATGTCCATGATATCTAATAATAACTCTGAATAAATTATCTATATTTAGCCTCGTCTCTGGTTCTCATACCGTCACGTGACAGATGTGCGCATGCGTATTCTAACTGCTCATCACTAGTTCCTGGTTGGTCCTAGGTCAGTCTGCGGTATGCTGGGTATTATGTCATCACAGGAACAGCCAATCAATAATTGGCTGAACAGCCATCATTCAGACGTCTGAATGAATGGCAGATTCTGACATAAAAACTCGATACCTGAACTTGGAAGAATTAAAATATTCATAATGGCCGTATACCCAAAACATGGGTATTCAAATGAAGCGAAAAGAGCCTACTAAGACATTTATGATGATGTCAGAATAAAAAAACTTTGGTCTCCATGGTTTGCACAAAAATAGGACAGCCAGCGTTGCAAGGGTTAAACCTTTTAAGCCTGAATTTACAATTGTCATCTTCATCCACTACAAGCTGCGAATTACTTCCGCAATTCTTGACTTGTAGTGACTGAAGATGACTTGAAGTGGGTGGCAAATGAAGAAAATATATAGTTATTATTATAACAGTTCCACAAAAATTGTATTTCCAAAACCCCTAGATTTTAGGTAATTAAGTCATTCTTCATAGATGCAAAATGATGCTTTGATGCAGCGTCAGGGTTGAAAGGGCTATACCAGCATCAGGTCAACGTCTCATGTTTGTTATTTAGCATGCGGGCTTACACCAAAAAACATGACCGATATTGATATTCTTATTTACCGGGTTGATGCTTAAAGACACCAGAAATTAGTGAATAAATAAATTCAACAAGTCTGCTGTCACCAGCATCTGACGGGGTCAAAAGGTCACGTATCTGATTGAGCCACTGTACCTGGATGATCCAATCTATGTGGTGTGACATATACTGATTGACGCATTGAGTTCTAAGGCCAAGCAAGATTTGAATGGTTTCAGAATTAGAAAATTATTGTAATCTGCAAAGGGTGTGTTCGGATTATAAACACACTCTGTAGTATATAAAGGATTGTACTGTACGTCGATCTGATGGAATAATGTGCCTGTAAAGTGTGGGTTCATAATTTACTTTAACCCCTAGCCTAAAAGTACCCATTCTGTGTTTTGAAAGTACCTGTATAAGCAGCAGCTCTTTATAAATAAATGTACTTATATTTTGTTGATTTATCTTTATATAATTTTGTTGATATAAAATATTTACTTTTTTTTCACAACCCACACACTTGCTCATGCATTCACTAGGAGTTTTGTGTCGTAGCAAGGTACTGGACATTTAAATTGAATATCTCCGAAAAGCTCGAAGTTCTAGAGTCTGATCTTGTAATATTTAATATATACGATGTATCAAGTACTTAGCAGGCTTATGTGAGTTATTATAGTTGATGGCATGTGTCAAGTTGTATTGATAGCCTGTAAGATGTGAAGGTGTGCCAAGATTTAATTATAGCCTGTAATATATAAAGGGTGTGTTGTGTAAGTGGATTGTTCTAATTAGCGCAAGTAGGCCTACATGTTGTCATGGTTTCCTGGCATTATATTAACCCTTACAACACTGAACTATTGAATTTAAATTTTCATTCACTTGAAGTTGTGTCTCGCTATCGCGATCCACAAGTTCAAGTGACTGAAAATTTGTGTTATTTGTGGAATTTAAGTCCCAACAAATATCAGTGTATCAAAATTGAAAGCACATTTTACTTTTAACAGCTGGTTGTACAGGTGCAAATAAAAACGCAGAATGTCAACTGTAGTCGACATCAGTGTTCTAAGGGTTAAGAATGTCCTGCCCTTTAATCTCACATGCTGTCTTTTAACCGTTTGCACGCTGCAAGCCACATATTATTCCAAGTAATCATTTTTCGGCTTGCGAACAATAAATATATATCTGGCCGACATACGTGACATAGTAAACTGAACACATTTTATAATGTTGTGTCTAAGCTGCTGATATTTCCAACTCGGTTTTGGTGAACATTGTTTTATTCCTGTTAACTACCTAATATAACTGTACTAAACTAAATGAAATCTTATGTTTATGGAATTTAATTTTTGTTACATAATAATTTTTATTAATATATGCCAATCACCACATATTGACTTTGTAAGGTAATTTTTGACCACAGAGCAAAATAAAATAAAATATATCCAGCCGCCCAGTCACAAGCGCTACAAAATAATTTAAAGTAATGCACGATAACTGGAGACTTAAAGGGTTCAATACTAATACCTGTAAATAGACTATTTACTGCTGATATTAGAGCACAAAAGGTTGATTCCAGAATATGACCACTAATTGTGAGCCTTCATTATCAGCGGCTTCACTTCAGCCACTCAGACTAATTATATCAATCACTAGATGTCTCTGAAAGCAGACAGGATGACGTCATGCAGACAGAGTCACGTGACTAACATCACGTGTACCCTCTGACACGTACAATCAGAATGAGTATAGTTATAGGAAATGGCCATCTATCTATTTAATCCTTAGCGCTGACAAGTTTGTTTCTATTTTTAATCCATTTGAAGCAGGAATTACTGACGCAATCTCTAGCTTTCAAATGACTACAATATAATTTTATTTATAAAAAGTTAGACACCTTTCAAATTGTAAAAAGATATATAACATAGTATCTCCAGCAAACGATTTTATCAATTTCGGTGTTTTTTTATTCAGATTGACATTATCTTGAAACCATGTATATACGGTCCCAGCAGATCAATGGTAAAGGTGCGGTCCCACCGGACGCAGCGACGCGCGGTAAAAAAGATAAATTTCTGGTTAATGTGATTGCCCATAGAGCAACGCCGAAAAACGCGGCGACGTGAAAGATAAACTTTTCCCAGCTTTCATTTCGCGGCGTGGTGCAGCGCGGCAGTGTAGCCCCTGCTATGATAAACAGTAAAGCTTATCTTTTTTAACGCGCCGCGGGCGCGGCGCGGTGCAACGCGGCGTTCGGTGGGGCCACACCTACTGATTTTTTCGGCGCCGCGCCGCGCGGCGCGGCGTTTGGTGGGGTCATAGCTTTACCGTGCCAAGCTGTTTTTTTTATTCAAGTCAGCAACTGCTACTGCTTATCTTTTGTCTCCCAAATACGAACAAAGTTACTTTGTTACTTTCTAGTTATGCCGTTACTGATGTATCACAACCATCGTGTATTTGCTGAATGTACGCTGGCTCGGGATGGACGTAATGTATACAGACAAAGTTGTTCCAACGTCTCTGTTATTTTAAAATACACCGGTGACGTCAGTCTATTGTTAAAACAGTAGATTCGGATCTACGAATCTACTGTTATTTTAGGTCGGACACAATATACAGGTTTCACCATGACACTGCATAGGGCCTAACTGCATAACTAATGCTTCATTTTTTGCCATGTAAACTTTAAATTGTTTTCTATTTTTTTTTATATCACATCTTGAGATGTAAGTATCATGTGTATTTTATGTCGAAGAGAGCACTCAATTACAATAGATTCGAAGATCAGAATATACTCGGCGCTGCGCGCCTCGTACATTTGGAGCTATCGAATTTCGTTCTTTCTCCTTGACATAACTTTGGATACACGTGTTTTATCAGCAGTAGGGCTACACTAGATTTGTACACCACAAATTGTTGATATAATGCCTTATTGTTACAATATTATTAGATCAATATTATTAGATCAATTAGATCACCTAATTACATAGGTGATCTGGTTTCGGAAAAGCAGACCAGTTCCCTGTCCGTAATCTTTGACCAGACACGGCCTGCGTTCACTTCACCAAACACAGATTATCACCCAACTCCCCCTCTACTCCGTCACAAATATTGTCCCAATATCTGATTTATTGATTTCCTTGATAGCCAAACGACCAGTTTGACCATGAACTCCAGGAACCTAATAAACAACTCCCCAGAAGAGCCATAATACCATATTGAGGACCGTCTGGCATGTGACCGAAACGAAGAACTGATTAATTTATAGAAATGGCTACCCAGCTCAGGTGTATTAGATTTGAAATAAATTTATCATGCGAGTTGTTTTCAACAACTTTATAGCCTTAATCTTTAATAAAAATGTACATGTTCTCAAATGACGATTTTTGTCCCGCCGCAAATCCAGCTCAACTGGTAAGGTATAACGTTACACTCACAGCTCTCAGTAAACGGCGTCGGTGGGTAGGTGTTTTAATAAAACGCTTTCAAATTTGAAAGTTTTAATGCATATTTTATAAATTAATACAATATGTTGCCTTATTTCTTCATAAACATTGAGGTGGGCATCATGGCAGCGAATTACATCTGAGGGTAAATTGAATAACTTTCCAATGTAATTGAGAGCGAGAATATATGAATTGCAGTTAGAATGACAAACTACAAATATATCATTATCTAACGCATATTTAATTTACATAAATAAAATCGAAATGCACCCAATGATTATAATTAAAATGAAAAATCAAGCTCATCTTATTGTGAGCGCGGATAAGCACAGCTGGGGTAATTTATTTTTAATAAACTGACGTTCACAGTTTCCAACATTTTCATGATAATGAGGAGATTGTGTCATTTAGAGGGCTATAAAGTGAGAAATGATGACCCAATTACAACTTCCGGTACATGTATCAAATATATAATTGCCACGGCTTTCTGGATGTTTCATTGAAATTATCCATAACGTACGCATCACAACCATGTTTCCCAAACACACGATTAGCAATCCCCCCCCCCCTCATGGGCTTCTGATGCCTTGCTTGCTGTATATATCTACATTTAAATTAGATGAAATAAATTGGGTTTTAGGCCACCTTTGTGCAAATATATAGGCTAAACTGGGACAGCAGAACCTCCTGAGAATGGTTCGATAAATGACACTGCCCGCCAGACACAGGATTCGACATTCCTGTCTGAGACCGAGCACGCTACGTCTAGGTGACGGAGGCTCCTCACAATATTAAATATTTACGAGTGAGCGGAGAATAAACATTTGTTTCTTTGAAACATGAAGACTAGTGTAGGGTTCGAACCCGCGATCTCCGACTTTTCAAGCAGGCGGCTTTAACCACTGCACCAGGCCCCTGTCCACCTACTTTAAAAGCCCATTCGACTTAGCCTCATCTTGATGTTCGACATATGATGTTCGAAATGTGTGGACTTGATTGAAACCGCTGCTGAATGTAGGTGCATGTGTGTTGAAGCTTTTTAATGTAACTCAGCGGCTGAAGGTTAACGTAGATCTAACAGTCACTTTGAATCATAAACCACACAACTAAACCCCGGTAAAACAAATCCTCTCTAAGAAAAGTGTAAATTTGAATGGCATGATTATGCTGACACCCGGAGGACCATAGGTATTTGAATAGCATAATTATGCCGCCACCCTGAGGACCCTAGGTATTTAAATAGCATAATTATGCCGCCACCCGGAGGACCATAGGTATTTAAATGGCATAATTATGCCGCCATCCGGAGGACCATAGGTATTTAAATGGCATAATTATGCCGCCACCCGGAGTACCATATGTATTTAAATGGCATAATTATGCCGCCACCCGGAGGACCATAGGTATTTGAGAGGTTAGGACTTAACCCTTTAAGCCCTAACGATGCATAAAAGCTTCATTTTACATCACTGTATACAGACTTAATATTTCGACAATTAGGGGTTTTATGATCAAAATTTCATTGAAACTGTTTTACCAATACACCTTTCCCAATAGCAACACGCCACACAGTGATTAAAACTGAACTATTTAGTTGGGAGTCCTGCATATGCGCAAAATCGTGCAAACAGTGTATACATGGCAATTTTCTTGAATTTTTCACCCACTTTTAGTCATCTTCATTCACTATAAGTCGAGAATTGCGACAGCAATTCGCAGCTTGTAGTGGATGAAGATGACAATGGTAAATTCAGGCTCGAAAGGGTTAACCCATACCCAGCAAACACAAAACATTTGTATAACATTTATACAATGTTGGACCAACGTCGAAGACGTGTTTGCTGGGTATACTCCACACAACTCGCTACGTTATAGAAACACATTTTCAGTAACTTGAAGTTATGTCTCGCTACCGCGACCCACCACTTCAAGTGGGCGAAAATTACTAATATGTGTTTAATTTGCGACCTACATTTGTAAAGATTGATGCTGAAAGACACATCTCGTACCTAATAACAATAATTTAATCGACTTATAGAACTGATTGAAAATGACTACGATCTTTCTAAACGATTCAATATTCAAGTTTTAGGAATCAGAATAAGAAGCCAGGTGTCGCCTGTATCCAGATATCAAACATGACACATTGTGAGTTAGATTACAGTTACATCAGATAAAAAGACAATCAATCAGAACTGACACAACTCGTATTCATTTCATAATCAGCTAGATAAGGTGAGATGATTTTAATTAAAATTGGAAATTAAGCATTGATTAGTTTTAGCGTGGACGAAAATAGCTGGAATAATTAATTTTGAATGAGTTGATTTTCACAGCCACCATTTTAATGAGAATAAACAGATTTGTGATTTTTAATTTCAGATGTTAAAGTGGGTGGGTCATTATGACTCGCCAAGTAAACACTAAGCGCGCACAATGCAATGGCACGCATGTAGAGCATGGTAAACGTCCACAGAGATGGATTCCGATGCAATGCCTAAATTATTGTTTAGTAAAGCATAACGACCTAGCTGTCTTAAGTGAGAAGTGATTACATTAGTATAGCACCTCAATATAAATATTGATTACATTACGTTTTAACAAATCTTTAGGTGAGTCGTCGCTGAATATGACACGCATGCGCAGCATGGTCAATGTTTGCAGAAATGGAGTCCGTTACCATGTTAATACGATGGTGCAGTGATGCATAGCATCCCCGCTGCTTGAAGTGAGAAGTGATTGCAGAAGTTACAACTTCTGTAGGAATTAAAATGTAATTACGACGATTTTCTAGGACCGAAACTTCTGATTGTTCAGAGCTAATTAACAATAAATTACGTGCCATAATAATCACAGAGCAGAGCCTTGATATAAATAAATATTGATTACAATACGCTTTTACCAATCGTTCCACTTGAAAAAAAATTGTTTTAAGCGTGTTTTATTTTGAACTTGGTATTTATTCAATTTAGCATCTAGTTTTGCAACAAGTTTTTTATCAAGACATAGTCAAATAATAAGACTATAAATAGTGAAATACTATATTTGAGAATTAAATAAATGGCTGTCGAATGTAGATTGCAGGTACACTGTCATCGAAAAATGTAGAAGAAGAAGAAGAAAAATGTTTATTCGACAAGTGACACTGAAAAAATACAAATTAAATAACATGTTAGGATGACTACCATTAAGACTCAAAGAGTCGCTGGCATGGAAGCCACCTAAGAATAAATAATATAAAAAATAAAATACTATATAATATAGTAAATCACGATACAAAATTATCATACAAAATATTATGCAGCTTGTCAGATTAAATTTAAAAGGGACTGTGCAAATGAAAAAGTTTGGATAAATATGGGATAGGATTTTAACTTAAAACATAAATTTATCAAATCTCAATAATCTCCACCCATCTGAAGTCGCCTCAGCGAGACACAGCCACAAAATAGGCAAAAATTACAAAATAAATAACATTGTGGCAAAAAGGAAAATGTATATATAAATATATATATATATATATATATATATATATATATATATATATATATATATATATATATATATATATATATACATGCACACA